>VNJW01008991.1:73588-134814 GCA_008042615.1 Drosophila auraria
AGGGGGGGGGGGGGGGGGGGGGGGGGGGCAAAGATATATAAAAGTGTGAAATGCAGTGAATGGCATTGAGAGGCACATAATTATCCAACAAATTATGCTTAAATAATTCGAAGGAAATTTTCCAGCGTTTAGCAGACATAATGCCCATTTGCATTTGATAATATGCGTGGTGGTAAACGACCTTGTTCCTCCACCAATCATCACAAACAACCAACAAATCAACAGCCATCAGCCGACAAGTCAACAATCAACAATCAACAGCCAACAGCCAACGAGAGTTGATTGTTCGCTGGGTCTCCGATCGGTTGGTTTAACGCCAAATGCAGTTCCAAATTAAAGCACAGAAAGAAAACTTTATATGAACTACCTGAGTAATAATAAATTATTAAAAATATTATATATTAGCTCTATAAGCTCTATAAATTCTTTTTACTCCTTAATCTTTCTGAACTCCATAAGAAATATTATAATTACCTTTTTAAACTCTATAAATTCTGTACACTCTTTAAGCTCCATAAGCTCCATAAATTTAAAAAATTCTATAAATTATATAACAAATATAAATAAATATAAATGTTAATATATACACTCATTATCTTAAAGTTTAGGTTCCTAAACAAGGGATTACCTTTTGATAATTGTTCTAATGCTATCAACAAAATTATAACAAATCTTTGAAAATAATAAATAATAAATAGAAAACCTAATAAGTATTAAGAGAAGCTTTTTGACTTAACTTAACTTAAAAAAAAACCATTAAAACGCGACTTTATGTCAAAGCACAAGAAAGTCTTGTCAAGGATATGCATGAAGCTGTTTTTGACCTTGCCAGGGACCTCATAAGTACAGTAACATTCAGCTAGACCAACTAGTTGGGAATTCTAGTGCAAGGAACGCGGACTTGACACAATAAGGTGTTTTAAAATATTTAATGGTAGGTATTATTATAGGGACTTTATGTAACATTTAAAACTTAAATTAAAGAAGCTTCTATTAATAACTGGTCAAAAAAGTTCAAATTGTTCCCAAAACTCTCCATTAAATTCATTAAAATCATCAGAAAAATGTTTAAACTCAAGAAACACAAATGTGAGGCTTTCCTATCCTATTTGTATCCAGTTATATGGATTTATATTTTTCTTCCTGTGCAAAAATACAAATTAGTTAGCCTAATTGAAATATATTCATTGCTATTTGTCGCCTGACATTGGTGGAATTTTATGCACTTTAATTGTGGAGTCTTAGTCATAAATTTTGGAGTTGGACTTAAACTCTAAACTGTATGATTTGACTTTTGTTTGCTGCGTGTGTTGTGCGGTGTTGCTGCCCCGACAATTCGTGTCAATGTCAGCATGATTTTAGTTTTTCTGATCTGCTGGAGGGGGCGGGGGGGGTCCGAAGGCAGGTGTTAATGCCTCGGCAAACAAGTTTAATCGAAACATGCATAATACACGCACTGAAAATGCTAAGAAACTGGATGCAGCGCGGACACACTCGGAGAAAAAAATCGTGATGGAATTGCAGCCTAATTAGTGCCCATAACTCAGTCAGTTGGACACATTTCGAGCCGCAAGAAATATGCATTTTTGAAATAGTTTCGCAAAGCACTAAGGCTGACACAGAAAGAAAAAACAGTAGCCGAAAAACACAGCGTGAAACAGCAGAAAAAAATCATAATAAGTTATAAAAAAAAACAAAAAAACAGAAAAAAACAATGCGAATGTGGGGGAAAAAACAGAGTTGAGGCAGAGGCAGAGTCACCTCCGACTACAAATGAAGTGTGTGGCTTGTGTTGTGGCTGCTGTGTGTCGCTTCTTCTTCATTTCGCTTATTTCGGACCCGGCTCACGGTTTTCACTTGAAGCGCGTGAAAGTTGCGCTTCACCACGGCGACAGCAGCCGCAGCAGCAGCCGCAGCCGCCGCAGCAACATCACACAGAAAAAAATATTCATATGCTAATTACTATGGCCAATTTGGTGACCTTTTTAATACAGAAAATAAAAAAATAAATAAATAAAAACCCAAACAACAGACAGACATATTTTTAAATACACTTTATCCATATACTAGGCTGTTTCTTTTACCATATAAAGTTATAGTTTATTTAGTTAGTTAGTTTAGTTTATTTCCAAAGGATATTCATCCAAAAATATAAAATTTGTATATGACAGCACTGAACACATTTTAATCTAATTTCATTTAGGATTAAAATGCAAATTCACAGCTAAGACTTCATCGATCAAACTAGGGATATTATTAAAAAATTTACTTATTTCTAGGAAACAATTTAAACATAAATTGAATGTATAATTAACTAATTAATAAGCAATGTAATCATTATAACTTTGGGGTTAGGAAACTGTTTTCTTAAATCTATTTATCATCAAAGTTTTTAATAAAAATATCTCTATTCAAACATCTTCAAATGTTAATTAAGGAAATAATTCAAATAACCATCGAAGATAAAAGATAAAAGAGCTAGCTGAGAACCCTTTAAATTTCAATAACTAAAAGACTTTGTCGATCTTATATTCAAACTATATTATTTATATATATTTTTTTTCGTATTTCCTTTAGCTTAAATTTAAATGTTATCAAATTAAAGAAACCAAAAATGCAAAAAAGCATTCGTAAATATTTTAGTTTAAGAAGTAGATCTTGTGTATATTTTAAGCATATATTCTTATAACAAATGAATGAATCTTCAGCGCTTTTAAACTCACTAAGAAAAATGTGATAAATTGTTCAAGTAGAAAGGCGTGACAAGAAGCTGGCCAAAAGCCAAGAGACACTCAAAGGGCCAGGCCCTAAAGGCCAGGTAAATAATGCACCTCAAAAAACCAAGAAAAGCTAAGAAAAACCATACACTGGCACACCAAAACAAAATACAAATCACAACAAATACGCACTTTTTTCACGCTGGCCACCAAAACACAAGAAAAAATATATAAAACTGTTGCGCAAAGCAAAGCGAACCGAGAAATGTTGTTTCTGTGTATTTGTATCTTTTAATTTTAATTTTTTCTTTTTTTTTTCTTTTTTATTTTGTGCAATGCAGACGACGACGACGGTGGCTCACGACTGCTGCTGCACTCACGTAACGGAACTGAGAGTGTGCGGACGAAAAAAGGAGGCGGAAAATAGCGCGGACCGATCCCAGAAATGCTAAACCTCGAGCCGTTGCGGCCGAAGATAAACTGAAAACTTCAGCCCAAAGCCCGGCTCAAGCTGCCGGCTGTTTGGCTGCAGCGCACCGAAGTCGGGCCGAGTCTGAAGCCGAAGTCCAAGCCGAAGCCGAACCCGATCACCCACGATTACACAGTGGGGCTGGTTTACGTGAACAACATACAAAATATGATTATGATAATATAATATGATAATATTTCGTAGAGCGAACCTATTTTTGAATTTTGGTTGATTGATTGAAATTTTGGTTGAATATAAACTTTTTTTTTTTATATTATAAACATCTTAATATCTAATCTTTCACTTTACAAAATAAGCAAAAAAAAAACTTTTAAACTCTTGTTAAGCTATTTTTCAGCGTACAGCTTCTATTTTGATATATTTTATAAGACTGTTGATGTCAAAAGTTGATTAAATGGGAATATTCTAACACTAAAATTCTCAAGCTAAAATTTGACATATTTTAAAACCAAAATGCAGACTCTTTTACTCTTTTTACTTATTATGCTTTTTATTATTATTATGTTTGCCAATAATTAAGACACAAAATAAAACAAATTCTTAACTCTAAAATTCTCAAGCTAAAATTTCACAAAATTTCAAAACAAAATGCTGACTTTTTTACTTGTCTAGTCTTTGACTTTACAAAATGAGCAAAACTTAACGTTAAGGTAAAATAAAACTTCTAAACTCTTGTTGAGCTGTTTTTCAGCGGATAACTTCTATTTTTATATATTTTATAAGACTGTTGATGTCAAAATTTAATTAAATGGGAATATTCTAACACTAAAATTCTCAAGCTAAAATTTTACACATTCTAAAACCAAAATGCCGACTCTTTTACTCTTTTTACTTATTATGTTATTTATTATTATTATTGCCAATAATTAAGCCACAAAATAAAACAAATTCTTAACTCTAAAATTCTCAAGTTAAAATTTTACAAGGTTTCAAAACAAAATGCTGACTTTTTAAATTTTTTTATTTATTAAGTTTTTATAATGATTATTATTGTCAAATATTAAACCACAAAAAACCAAAGAAAAATTCTCAAGCTAAACTTTCACAAAACCAAAAGAAACCCAAAAGATTGTTTTTTGTTATGTTTTTATTTATTTATTTAAATGATGCAGAAGTATTTTAATTTTTAATTGAAATATTAAATTTGATACTCCACATGTTAATGTTGTTAAAACATTAAAAATGAAGCTATAAAATAAGACAAATTCACAACCTTAAAATTCTCAAGCAAAATTTGACATATTCTAAAACCAAAATGCAACCTTAAAATTCTCAAGCTAAACCCAACAGATTGATTTTTGTTACGTTGGTTATTATTTGTTTATTTTTTAAAAAAACTAGAAACTAGTTTAAATTATAAATGAAATATATAATTTGATACTCTATATACAATATATGTAGGCCTATGTAATCATGTATGCACTTTAAATATTTTATCGCTCGTAATTCTTTTTAAATTTATATTCTTTAATATCCAGAATATGAAGTTTGCCCCACTGTACGGTGTGGGCATTCACAGCACAAAGGCCCGATATAATATCTGGCCGATCGGCCAGAAGCCGAATGTGTTGGCGGCACAGAAAGATCTTATCAAATGGCATGTGGGGCAGAAGGCGGCATGAGTGGCGAGCATTCTTCAGGCTCCTGCTCTGGCCGGTGCTCCGGCACTCCGGTTCTCTCTCTCTCTCTCTCTCTCTCTCTCTCTCTGGTGCTCCGCTTCCCACCCACCTGGTAGCTTACATCAAAACTGGGTCAGCTGCGCCGGAGGGTATTCCCCGCCAGGCACTGGCAAATTGGCATTCTTGGCTTGTCTCGTATGGTGTATGTATACAGTTTTCGTTTTTATTTCATTTACGTTTACAATTTTAAATAGGTTTTTGCTGGGCGCTGCACTAACTCCTCCTCCTGCTCCTGCTTCTTATGTCTCTGATCCCTGCTGCTGCTCTTGATGCGATCCGGTCTGGTGTACCTCCCAGTGGCAAGTCAATGCGGACTTGAGGCTCGACACGTACATATATCCCTTGATTTCGGGCTTCTTCTGTTCTATCGCTTAACATTTAAGAGTACAAAAATACATTGACTTTGTGATTACAACAATCCCCGCCCAACCTCTTCGCATCTGCATCTCCCTGTCTCTGTTGAATTACAATTTTTAACCATATTTCGTACGCGCATACATATTGTATATATAAAATAATGACAAAAAAAAAAGGGAAAGGTAAAAGGAAATATTTAAAGGAGAGCCAGAAGTAAAACGTGTTCTTTGAATTTATGCATTAGGTAACAATTACAATTAGAGCTGGTGGTGCTAACGCTTTTGCTGGCTGTGATCTCTCTCTCTCGCGCTGCCGAGAGGAGGGTCTAGCCCTCCTGGCCAAAGTCCTCTGTGAACTTGCGCAGCTTTATCAAATCGTCTTCGTTCACCGTGGGTTTCGTGCGTGACAATGACTTCAGCATGTCGCGCTGCATGGAATAGCAACAAAAGCCATTATTATTTAAGGGAAATAAATTGAGAAATTTAGGAAAATACCATGGTTACGGCCGGTTCGAAGAGCTTGTCGCTGGGCACATCCATCCAGTTCATTTCGAAGGCGCCCTCGTCGCCGGGCGAGCACGGAACCAGCAGATCGTTGACAATCTCATCCTTGTTGGTGGGGCTCGGGCCGGTTACCTTCTTAAAGTGCGTGGCCGTCTGCACTTTGCGCACCGGCTCCATCAGGGCGTCGCGCACCACGATCGATATATCCGCGCCAGAGTATCTGCAAGCAACGAAAAATATGATAAGTTCGTTTGAAAGTCTAGTTTTGGGAAGCATTGCATCGATTCTGCGCTTCACAGTCACAAAAATCTAGGCAAGGACGTACCCCTCGGTCTTGCCGGCCAGCTCTTTGAGATCCTGCTCGGTCAGCACGTGCGTGGTGTTGCCCAAATGGATCTTGAACATGACGAGGCGGGCGTGGGCCTCCGGCAGAGGAATGTAGATGCGCTTCTCGAAACGTCGCCGGATGGCCGAGTCCAGGACCCAGGGTATATTGGTGGCGCCCAGAACGAGGATGCCATCGGTGTCATTGCCCACGCCCTGCATTTGGACCAGGAACTCGGTCTTGATGCGGCGCACACTGTCGTTCTCATTGTCCGATCTCGCCGAGCACATCGAATCGATTTCGTCGATGAAGATGATCGAGGGCTTGTGCTGGCGGGCCAGCTCAAAGAGATTCTTGACCAGCTTCTCGGACTCGCCCAGCCACTTGGACATTAGATCCGAGCTGGATACCGAGAAGAATGTGGAACGGTTGGCCTCCGTGGCCACGGCCTTGGCCAGATAGGATTTACCGGTACCGGGTGGGCCGAATAGCAGGATACCCTTCCATGGTATACGCTTGCCGGTGAACAGCTGCGGGAATTTGATCGGCAGAATGACGGCCTCCTTTAGTGCCTCCTTGGCGGCATCCAGGCCGGCGACATCGGACCACTGAACCTCTGGCTTCTCTATGACAATGGCGCCCTCTAGCTTGCTCTGTAGCTTCTTCTTTTCGGGATCATCGCCATCCTCGTCGTCGCTGTCGCTCTTCTTGTCCTTGTCATCCTTGGCACTGGACTCGCCGCCCTCCTTGATCGGTTTCTTCTTGCCCTTCTTCAAGTACTCCTTGAGCTTCTCGGCCCGATCCAAATACTGCAGGCACTTGGCCCGTATCGAGTCCTTGGCCTTCTCGCCCTGCGCCTCATCTGCTTCGGAGAGAGAGAGGAGAATTTGTAATAGTTCTAAGGGTATATCTCCTAAGAAGATTACTCACATTTGATGGTGTGCAAGAAGTACTCAACGCCGTGCTCATAGAGACGCAGTGCCTCGGCATAGTTCTTGTTGCGATCTTCTTCGGTGGCCTTGGTCACCAGATCAATGGCCTTCTGTAGAGTGGTTCCGGCTGCCATTTTGCTGCTGCAATTAATCAATTAAGGAAATATGAAGGTAGAACACATAGGGTTAGGGAATCATCAGGTTAACTCCAGCAGATAACCCCAGCATAGTGACGTCATCCTTATTTGAGGTTGTTTCCCAGAATTTAAGACCCAAAATGTATGTAACTACAGCCATAATCGTTTTGTTTATCAGTTATTTGTGTATAGTTAGCATTGAACTTGTGCCTTTCCAGGTAAAACTTAAGATACCTTTAAGTATTGACCTTTATTTATATTAAAGGATCCTAGTTTTAAGCTTTACGAGATCCTAACAGTCTTGACATGAGTTTCAAACATTTAATAAAGCCCCAATGATCTAGAAAACCCTCATATTTGGATTTTATATTCTCCCAATATTACATTATATTTATCCGACACAACCTTATATCTACCTAAACACATAACATATTTCTTTATATTTTCGGGGTATTGTTCCCTCCCCCAGAAGCACTGACATCTCAAAATAAAATCTCCGCTTCAGCCTCCGCCCCAGCTCAAGATAATGGTTACCCAATCCTCAAAAAGTATCCTCCAACATCCCGGCGGTAGGGTCCTGTGGTGACGCAGTTCGCGCAGCAAAATCGAATTTCTGTGCATGACTAATACTCGCTGCTCTGTCCAGCGGCGGCGGCATTGACAAAAACAAATTGCCAAGGCAAGGCGGTGACGCTGCTGCGATGCGCTTCTGGCCAATCCGGATTACTCACATTTATGCTGGCTGACTTGCTCCGAAATCCAGGCTATCTGTCGTTGGCTATCTAGCTGGCAGGTTCGACAGGTGTTAAACAAATCGGAAACTTAAGTATTTTGGTGGAATTCCAACGCGAATGACGACGTCTTGTTTTTTATTTTTCTTTGCCAGTGTGACCGTTGCAGTGTTTGGCCAAAATGCAGTGCAAAACGCGAACGCCAGCTGCATTAAACACACTGCTATATGGCGGGCTTTTCGGAATATTATTATAAAGTGTGAGACTATTATGATTTTGGGCCTCAAAATGTTTTTATACTCCAATTCATGGTGCTATTTAAGTATTTGGTTGAGTACTCCTTTTTATTTGTAGTAAAAGTCTGATATCTTGAAAGCTTAATTTTAAAATAGCTATACACCCAGATGTAACTTTTTAAAATGATCTAAACCAAAACATAAATAGATCAACTTTTTTTATAACTAATAGTATTAAATACTTTTATAATCGTACACTTTTCACTTTATTAGTATTAGTTTTGCTAAATAAATTTCCGGCTATTTTCTTCTCAATTAAATTGCGTTTTGGCTGTTTGTTTTTATTAAATATTTTCAGCTTTCTTACCATTAATCCTGTCAAAATCAGCTTTTTTCAATGAAAAGGTGGCAACACCGGCGCAGCCAGCGCCGACAGCGCTGTCAACAGAATATATGGGAGCTTAGCACAAACACATAACATAGCTGAACAAACGAATTACCTAGTAATATTAACAAGCTATTAATAATAATTAACTACAAATAATAAGCACGAATAATACTGAGCGGGATGTCGGACGACAAGCAATTCATAAAGCGCGGTGACGTCCAGGAGACCGCTCAAGTTGTAAAAGAGGTGGACATCTACCGGGACACCTTCATCCGCTACATGGGTGAGTGTTGTTGGGCTTCTTGCTGGAACTTTTTAACAGTTATTACACCTGCTTGTGCGTCCAGGTTATAGCAACGAAATTGGCGAATCCTTTCGCCCGCTGGTGCCCAAATCTCTGGTGGCTGCCAGCTATGGCATGGCCATTGGTTATGTCTGCACGGACACCTTTGACAAGGCGCTGCGCCTCCAAATGGGAGGGGCATCCCACAGAGAGGTGGCCATCAAGGCCGGCGATGTCTTCGTTTGGCAGATGTTGGCCTCGGTGGCCATACCCGGAATGGTCATCAATAGGTGCGTAAGGCCACTTGGAAACGAGGTTTAAAATATATTTAAATATAGATTTAGTGTTCTCTTTGGGCTCTATTTATTCCGACTATGTAATGCTTGGCTTACTTCATTTTAGGTGTGTTTTTATAGTATATTTAACATTGATTTACTGACCAATCGGGGTGGAGATTCCAACGAAAACTGGTTTAAGGAATTCCATTTATCTTGTGTACTCTCTGGTCTCACATATCAGAAGATAGTTAAGTCATTCCTTCATTTAGCATAGAACTTAGGGCTTGAAATAGAAAGGTTTCAGCCATAAATTAAAAAAAACCTTGGTTGGGCACCGAATTTCAAGCTCGGAGCCTGACAGCAAGAACCAAGTACAGAAAATTCTAGCAAAGCCCGAGTGTAGATTTTTTTTCTGTAAGCCTAAGCACTGTTTTTTGTAAACAACGATGTATAGGTTTTGTTTATGTATCTTTTTCATATTTTACAATTTCCCCTTCCAGGATAACCTGGGCCACCCGCAACCTGCTGAGCAGGGCGCCCGTGCCGGTGCTCAAGACCGTGCCCACGCTGGTGGGTCTGGCCAGCATTCCGCTGATCATCCATCCCATCGACAGCCTGGTGGACCGCGTCATGGACGTCACATACCGCAAGGTGGTGAGATAGTCGAAACTTTTGAGGATCGAAGACCCCCAGGACAATATTCTACTCGCCCGGTGATAGTTATTTTAGGTACTAATCGCTTTATATTAACCTGTAGCCCAGCGGAAAAATCCAGATTCCTTTTACGTTTTGTTTTTATTATTGATTGCACTTTCGGGGCGCGGCGCGGGGGAAAGAAAGAAGGAGAGACAATTACAAAAATAATCCTTTATACATAATATATAATAATTGAGGCAACAGGGTGGAATGCCGTGTGATCCCAGACTATCGGGAATCTCTTTCTAGTTTTGCTCATCATCGCTGTCGATCAAATAGGGACTGTCAAGGGCGCCCAGACCGGCGGCCACACCGCCCTCGTTGGCCGTCGAAAGCTTTGTGCGCAGCATGTGTCCCGCCTGATAGTTGTGGACAATGTGTTCGGCATCCCCGATCACCACACCGAAGATGCCCAGCTCGGAGACCATGTCAACGATCTGAGGCGGCATATCGCCGCCGGGTCGCACCATGTAGCCCTTGGTCAGCGGCGGGTGGATGAGGTCCATCAAGATCCAGGCGGAGCGTTCCACGCGCGACATGCGCTGCAAAATTAAATCAAATGTTAGAATATTGTTCGCAGTATTAGCTTGAAGTAGGTGGAATAATTACTACAATAACTCTTCTATTTCTCTTCAAAAATATCAAATATTAATTGTGAAAATTATCTGTAGAGAGAGGAGCCAATACTATACGAAGTTTTGTTGTCAATTATTTTAAAAAAAGTTAACATTTTAAGAAAGAATAATACGTGAAAACTATTCCAAACGCAAAAGCTTTAACACAAAATATATTAAGGAGGGATATCCCTTACTGTTAATCAAAACTCCTCTTGATTTCCAAGAAACACATTATACTAAATATATTAAATAGCTAAAGCACTGCCAAATATAAAAATTTCTGGTTAATAAAACGATTTACAAAAGCTTTAACTCACCTTGAGGGCATCGGGAATATCCACGCCGTAAACATTATTGCCGCCACCCTCGCGCTGTGGCTTCAACACAAACTTCTCCGGAGTGCGCAGGGCCATCTCGTAGGTGGCATTGCCCGCCTCATTGTCGTCCAGGGAATAGAGACCCGTAAAGATCTTGCCCACTGCCTTGATCTCATCCGGATCGTTGATAAACCGCTCAAGCACCGCCGGCTGGGCCAGAGCCTGTTGCACCTTCTTGGTGCCGGCCAAGTGATAATGAATCGATGGGCATTTAATGGCCAACGATGTTTCCATCAGGTAGCGGGCATCCCACTCTGCCTGCGAGTGATAGTGTCCGGGCTCGTAGCCAGCACGGAAATAGATGACAGCCACCTCGTGGTTGCCACTACAGTAAGGGGAAAATATTGGTAAATATAAAAGAGAACTCTCTTCCCTGGGACCAGTACTTACAGGAGCAACTCCTTGGACTGGCCCAGCTTGCCCTCCTTGTGGACATCGGTGAGGGTGCGGCGCAGCACCTGGATGTGCGGATAGGTTTCGCGGATGTAGAACTCGTGGAAACGCTGGTCGCAAATGTTATACGACACGTCTTCAATGATAAAGAGAATCACCGACTTGGGCTTGGCATAAATGTCCCAGGCCTTGACCATGCCATCGCAGAGTCCAGCAAGAGCATTATTAGCCGGCATCTGTTTGAATATTAATATTAGAAATAAGAATTTCGTGTCTACAAATCTTTAATGATGCTAGAGAAAATTTGTTTTATACTCTTTTTATACCCTTGCAGAGGGTATTATAATTTTGCCATGATATTTGCAACGCAGTGAAGAAGGCATCTCCGACCCCATGAAGTATATATATTCTTGATCAGCATCACCAGCCGAGTCGATCTAGCCATGTCCGTCTGTCTGTCTGTCTGTCCGTCTGTCTGTCTGTCCGTCTGTCTGTCCGTCTGTCTGTCTGTCGGTTTCTACGCGAACTAGTCTCTCAGTTTTTGAGCTATCGGGCTGAAATTTTTAGCATAGTGTTATTTCTTTAGCACGCAGTATATATGTCGGAACGGCCGAAATCGGACCACTATATCCTATAGCCGCCATAGGAATGATGGCGAAATTAATGTGAAAAAATTTTAACTTCTCTGGTTTTCAACGAATTTCTATAAACTTCGAGATATAGTCGTTTTTTATAGTTCTAGAATTACGGTTTTAATTTCATTAAGATCGGTCAACTGTATCATATAGCTGACATAGAAGGGATCGGTCGATTTATATGAAAATGTAAAATTCTACATGTAAAATGTAAAATTTACAAAATGTACATAATTTGACATTTTATTTTTACATTACCAAAAGGGATCGATTTTCAATGATCCAATTGCAGACTGCAAGGGTATACAAACTTCGGTTTACCGAAGTTAGCTTTCTTTCTCATTATATTTAAAATCGGGATTGGACACCGAATGTAAGGCGAGGAGCTAGCCAACTTAAATTATAATTTAAATTTTTAACGTTACTGGATTAGTTTATTACTTAAAAAAGGAACTTCATTTGCTTTTCATTACTTTTGCTTAATTAATACACAAATTATGTATTGAAATATTTAGGTTGGTCATATAAATCAATAAACTTTACTTATTTACACAGATTCTAAACTAAATAACTTTATATCAGGGGTGCCCAGGCAATACATTGATATATTTAAATAGAATAGAATGTGTAGGAAAAAAAGGCCGCGCTGGTCACATTGTTCATATTCTGTGCAAGCTGTGCGAGTGCAGGCAGAGGCCAGGCAAAGGAATTAGCTTTTCATTATATTAAGACTATTACTTTATATCATGACAATATTTAGACCACACAACTCTTATATAAAATAATATATAAATAATTAAAATCGAATAATGCTATTTATGAGAAAAAAGACCGCGCTGGTCACATTTTTTACACTCTGTGCAAGCCGTGCGTGTGCCGGCAGAGGCTGAACAGAGAAATTTGCTTTACTTTATATCATGACAATATTTAGACCACACAACTCTTATATAAAATAATAATTAAATAATTTAAATCGAATAATGCTATTTTGAGAAAAAAGATCGCGCTGGTCACATTCTTCACATTCTGTGCAAGCTGTGCGGGTGCAGGCAGAGGCCCGGCAAAGAAATAAGCTTATCATTATATTATTATATATCATTATTCATATTTAGACCATAAAACTCTTATGAGAAAAAAGACCGCGCTGGTCACATTACACTCTGTGCAAGCTGTGCGAGTGCCGGCAGAGGCTGAACAGAGAAATTTGCTTTACTTTATATCCTAGCAATATTAAGACCATACTGCTCTTACATAAAATCATAAATAAATAATTACATTTAAATAATTTTTGATTGAAAGTACTTACATTGTGCAGCTTGTCCGCATGTCCCAGCTCGCTAAGTACAAATCTGCGGAGGAGAGGGAGACGACGACGACGACGGCGAGGAGCAGCCGGAACAGAAAAAGACAGGTTAACAAAATTCCGTAATCGCCTACTGACCCTACAGCAGCAACAACAACAACAGCAACAAACAACAACAAATGCTTCGGATGGTGGGTTTAATTACTGAGGCCAAAACCATAGGTGACGGGTGAGAGGTAGTAGAGTTACGGGGGAGTTACAGGGAAATGTTAAAGCTACAGCGATGCGGAAAGAGACAGAGACAGAGCGTTGGAGAGATTAGAACCAATTAGAACCTCATGCAAATCATAAACAACAGCCAATACAGAGAGAGAGAGAGAGAGATGGAACCAGTGCAGCCGTACTACAGCCTGGGGCAAACGCAGCAGCGGCTGCGGGGGCAGCATGCAGTTTTTGGCACTCATGCTGCCCACGCAGCCGCTGTCCCGTTTACGACGAGCTTAGAGGGCATCCTTTTAGCTTTACACGATCTGAATGTGCGATCAGTGATCAGTGATCAGTGATCAGTAATTAAAATTATGCAGTGCGTGCGTATGTGGGAGGGAGGGATGTTTTTGGTAGTGTGTTTGTGCATTCGTGCGTTTTATAGAGAGAGTGAGAAAGGTAGAGAGAGTAGAGCGCTTAATACTTCTGCTGCGGCACCAATTGGGTGGCAATGCCAGCGAAACTGGAGGCCACCGTGTTGATCTCGACCTGCTTTATCGCACAGCCCTCGTACACGTGTGCCATATAGTCGGATCGCAACAGACCGATGCTATAAGCCTGCAATTATGATCATTATACATTATATATACATTAGGTGCGTCACAGCAGCAAAACCCTTAAACGTAACTACATAATACAAGCGGTTGGTTATCAAAAAAAATTATTATTCGGTACATGGGGGTAGGGTAGGTGTGAACATAGGATGAGAGACGGGTGCAGAGATCATATAAATTCATATATCATAATATCATATATAATTTATCGAATATCGATATAAATAGAGAGCTAGTAATGGTGGGAGGTTTGATATCTGAATTACGGTGGAAGATGGTATAATGAATCGGTGCTTTCACTCCTTGTATATCCCCCTTCTGCAGCAGTAACTAGAGATGGGAAAGGAATATAAGTTTTCGATTAAGAAATCGATTTTAAATCGATATGCACCGATATTTAGCCAGCTCTATCGAATATCGATATAAATAGAGAGCTAGTAATGGTGGGAGGTTTGATATCTGAATTACGGTGGAAGATGGTATAATGAATCGGTGCTTTCACTCCTTGTATATCCCCCTTCTGCAGCAGTAACTAGAGATGGGAAAGGAATATAAGTTTTCGATGAAGAAATCGATTTTAAATCGATATGCACCGATATTCAGCCAGCTCTAGCAGGTAAAGAGATTTGCTTATAGAATTGTTTGTGACTCTCTAGTTATTATTGATAAACAATATTAAAATTAATCAAAGACTAACTGGCATATGGAAGAAATAATCGAAAAGAAAACTTGGGCCAAATCCCTAGCTAGTTCATCTACAAATTTAACTAGATTTTCCATGATTTATTGGGATTAATAAATTCAATTTTGTAAGCTAATTTTAAGCCTTTTTATCGGCTCTATACCACAAAATGTGTAATTGAGTAATGAGTTTTTGTTTCTCTTTAATATCCCATCATCATCATTAACAGTTGGCTCGCCCTCGGCTCTAATCTGTTCAAATTATGTTTACGTCATGACAGCCAAGCAATTGAGTAAACAGAACTACAAATGAAATTATTTAAAACGAAACTAAGCACACGAACGAGTGTTTATTCATGTTTTCGGAAATCCAGCCAAGCTGAGCTAGCCAGGTGGAACTGAGACGGCTTCCTGACTTGCCAGAAATCGTAATTAAAAACCAATTGGTCGCATTGCCATTGCTATCCCACCTGGGGGCCCGCGTTATCATCGCCCGGCTCCGCTCTAACCAAACAATTACCAGGCGTAAACGTATCTATATCAGCCCCTTAGCCCCATAGCCCCAGGCCCGTATCCCTATCTCTAGCCCTATCTGCTGTACTGCTGTGACTGGCTCTCTCTCCATGTGGGGGGGTCCAAAAATTGTAACCTTGAAGCTATATGCATACGTTTAATATCTAGCTCTAAGGGGACCAGAGAACATGTTCTGGAATTTAATTTATGCTATCTGCATGGAAAACTATCATTTATTGATTAATCGAATGAAATCTAATCTAAGGTGTGTCCAAAAGTGTTTATAAAAAATGCTAAATCATGTATATAGATTTATTACTAGATTATTATATTATTCAAAGCATTTTCTTGTTGAGTTTCTGGTACTTATAAATACTTTCAGACACGTTGAACCTTTTCTCTTCTCTGAGTTAACACGGAATTATATTCTCGAAAAAAGGGGAAGTTTAGAGACAATGGCGATTGGTTAGCTGCTTCAGTTAGAGATTAGCGGTCATCGGGAGGAGCAGGTGGCAGGAGGCAGAAAGCAGAAAGCAGAAGGCATAAGGCAGCGGAGCAGGATACGGAAGGCAACAGGCAACAGGCGGCGGCTGTGGTGTAAATATCACAAAAACTACGCAACATTCTCAAGGATAAAAGGAAAGCATTCAAGCATATTTTTCAGCAGCTACATACATACAAATATATATAATATATAATATATATATAAAATTGGAAAGAACTCATCAACACATCAATTAAGATACAAAAAAAGGACACTACAAGCAACGCACACGCACGCACAACAACAACCACAAAAGATGACCAAAGATTTAAAGTTGAACTTTATGAGGGTTATGGGAAAAGTTCCACATTTTTCAATTTCTATTTAACCTTTTTATAAATTAAATTTATTAATTTGAAGTGTAGAAATTTATCAATAGCAAAATGGCAATTCAAGGTACACAATTACTCAACGGATGTTTAGGTGATCTATAAATCGGATAATTATCGCAAAATCTTCGTAAAGGATCATCTCTGGATCTAGGTGTTAGTGTGTGTGGGTGTGGTTAAGCGAAGGATACAAGCAATGCAGGTATATGCAATGAGATTGGTAGAGATTGGGTCATAGGGTGATAATAATTGATGATAGTGATTCGATGAGATGTAGAGCAGAAAAAAATCGAGGTTTATCGATTTCAAATCGATTTTTCTATGTAACAAAATGTCAAAAGCTTCAACTTTCTGGCATTATAAGGAAAAAGCATTGATGTTTATCGATTTATGGTAGATTTTATGAATACAAAAATATCAAAAGCTTAAAATTTAAAAAAAAAAAGTATGAAAAACATCGAGCTCATCGATGTAAAATCGATTTTTTTATCGAACGCTTTGCTTTGTAATAAACAAATCTATGTTTATCGATTTAAAACCGATTTATATATACAAAGACGTCTAAAACTTTGATTTTTCCTTTATAATAACAAGAACATCGATGACTATCGACTTTAAACTTCGATATTTTTACAGCTCTATTGAGAGGTGAGAACTGATAACTGAGAGATGGTGGTGACAGTGGTGGACACAGCACCTTTGTATGGTTTTACTTGCTGGTCCCAAATGGCCAAAGCCCGAAGCTATTGTATTGATCTCGACTTGTTTCCAGCAGCAGTAAGCGGACTGAATGGGATTGGCCGATTTTCGTATCCGTAGCTGCTCCTGCTCCTTCGCTTCCGCTTCTGCCTTCCCGCCGCCAGTGCCAGCTGCAGTCCCAACAGCAGTCGCAGTATTCACATCCACATCCTCGCCAGCCGCCGGACGCCTGGCGCGCGGCGATAGCTCCGGACAGCCAGACTCCAGCATTAGGTCGCTACGCAGCATTCCCAGCGATATTTTCTTCGTTTTCGATTGATTTTGTCATGTAGCATATAAAGCGATGCGCAATGAGTGACGGATAATAATGGAGCAACAGATTTTGTGATTGAAATTTCGATATCGAGAGTTTTTTGTACAAAATTGCGTGGTTAGAGATTATTTTATATATCGGAAATCGTTAACTAAAATGCGGCACAGAAAAAAAGAGCTGATAATTTGTTCTCCAAAAGAATTAAATAAGAAAAATCATTTTAATCGTGATTTAAAGCAGGGATGGGCAACGAATTACAAAATCGGAGCCTTAAGCTGACCGCGCGGTAAGTTGTAGGCTCAGTCGCGACAGTCAGGTGGCGCCACTCTTCAAAACATAACGGTAAGAGCTCTGGGAGAGCCTCTACATGCCCATCCATGATCTAAAGCAATGTTTATTTTTTCTGTGCGCGCTTTTTACGGGATAAATTAAGAATAAATTAATTATTAATGAAAAAATAAAAATAAATATAAAAAAAAAACAAGGTGCAAGGTGAGAGGAGAGCAAGAGAGAGCAAGAGGGCTAGGTTTTTCGGGTTTGTGTGTGTCTGTGCTCTGTGCTGCCCTATGTCGGATTTACAAGCTGCTACCTCCTGAGCGAACCAACACGATAAGGAGCTGCAAGTATCCAGGATGCTCGCATAAATCACGCTAGATTAGCGACTATATAACCGCGAGTTTGGCTATGACTATTGGCCGGGCGATTTATGGAAGGGCGGGGCGGGGCGTGGCGATAAGATTGCGGGGCCTAATAAATAAATAAAGAATTCTAGCGAGAGAAACCCACACTGGCTGCCTGTAGATGTGCTCCCAATAGATGGATGATGGTCGGATACGGGTGATTGATTCAGATGTAGGTTGTGCGTGGGGGCAAGGGAAGATCCATGATCGGATACTGCAATCTCACCTGGGTGAAGCCATGCGCCAGCACTTTGCGATATATGTTGAACAGACCAGCCGTAAACTCGTCCACCTTGATTGTCTCCGCCAGCGTTGTGGTGATGAACTCCTCGTCGTGGGCCACATTGTGCATCAAACGGTTAATAATCGGCTGCAGGGCCACCGCCTTTTCGAACTCTTTGCGGGGAAATGACGATGGAACCAGCACAAAGGGTGCGAACTATAAAATATTTAGATTTGGGCTTTAATAAATAAATTAAAATTGGAAAAGGCAGATCAAATAGCTATAATTCTGAATCCATTAGTTCTTCAAAGGAAATGGAAACTGATATTATATATTTATTATCTTTCACTAAATAATAAAGTTTAATTTACTTTAAAATCAAGTTAAACTCTAAAAGAGCTAATAAATCGAATAATTAAAAAAGATTTGCAGCTTAAAACGTTCAATATTCTTCCAAAATACATAGAAAAATATTATTGAATAAAATAAAACATGCATCAAGCTTTTAAAACTTCAAAACCTAGTCATAACATTGCCCAATTACCTCCTAAAACCTAAGAACTAGCTTCATTAACGTACAATTTACATTTAAAACAGTCAAAAGCCAATAAATCAAATAAATATCCACAAAATTGACCATAAAATCAATGAAAAGTTTACAAAACTCCCCTTTCCCTGAAAGTTTCGCCCCCTAGAAAAGTCCAACTGTACTCGTAGCTAGCCTTACGTTAAGCGAATCCGGGCTAAAGGCCGTCTTGGATCGCATGGCGGCTCCGTGCATGATGGCATAGTCCTTGGCCTTGGCTGTCACCTCCAGCAGTTCCTCCTCCGGCAGCGGCAGGCGGATGCAGTTGGGCAAGAGGGGAGTGTTGGCATCGATGGACATGATGATGGGGGATCTGTGGAGAGTCGGATCGGCGGATACTGGACTGCTGCTGCTGCTACAAATCAAAAATAAACGAACACGAAAATAAGTGCCGCTGCTCCAAGACAATCCCAAGCACGGGTATGTCTGCTCACCGGGACTGCTCGCTGGGCACTGAGTTATCTGAATTGACTTGCTCTTTTTTTGTGCTGGAACTATCTCTATTTCGTCAGAGCCTGTAAAAATGTTCACACGCGCTCCAGCGGTGTCGGTTGTTGTGGCTTTCCGCTCTTGGTTTCCGTGGTGACACGAGTCCGGATCGGTGGGGCGCACTGGGAATTTGGATACCGATCTGGATTTTGTCCGGAATTTCAATTTGGATTTAGCCAAAACAACCGAAAACTGACACAAAATGAAAATAGAAAGAAACCAAAATATATTAGAGATGGGCGGCGGCGGCCAGCTGAGACGGCTGCGTGAGTCAAGGGTCTGGCAACGCCGTTTCAGGAGCGTTGATGAGCTTTTCACAAGCGGTGCTTGTTGTCCATTTTCGGTTCATAAAAAAGGAAAAGGTAGAAAAGTCTTTAAAATAACTAGAAATAGCTAAATGGATCTTGAGACTTTTTCCTCGCACAGTCTGGCAACGCAAAATATCTTGGAAACGGGGCCTAGTGCACACCAATCACTAGAATTATCTGCACCCACGCCATGGTCACACCATTCTTAAAGAAACACACACCGTTACCCTGGCCCATCCACACACACACGCACACAGACACACACGGAGCGGGCACGAAAACAATTATTTTGCATCGCAGGCGATAAGTGGGAATTAGATCGCATTGGAACCATGTCAACGGCTGGCAGATCGGACGACGATCCCGGCCAGAACTCGGCCGCGGAACACAGCACTGTTATGGCGCCGGAACCGGGCCAATCAACGCCAGCGGTATCCGAAATAGCCGCCTCCAGTGTGAGTTTCGATTCGTGGAGATTCTCTTCTTTTTCTTGCTTTTGCTGACGACGACGGAAGACACGTCAACTTCTCAGCGTTTTATTGTTTACCTTTTGGGCATTGGGCCAATGATAATATTGATAATTGATTGCTAACCATGTCAGATACGCTCTGGACTGGCGGAACTGGAGCTGCGCTCCTCGCAGGTGCTGCAGCGCTTGGAGAACATCAAGGTTTCCACGCCCGAACTGGCTCGCAACTCTTCGGAGGAGGAGGAGCAGCAGCAGCAGCAACAGCAAGCGAGGCCGGAGGACTACCTGCTGCCGGCGGAGCACCGTGTGCCCTCGGACATCCTCAAGTCGCTGGAGCAGCTGGTCTCCTATACGGACAGCGATGACGATCCGGAGTTTCCGCTGCCCGCCTTGGACGATGTCTCCCACTTGGCGCTCATCTCGCACAGCATCGTGGCGTATCTATCGCACCTTGATCGCCAGCAGTTGCTCCGGGTCACGAACAGTATTTCCGGCGACGCCACCCGTTGGCTGGGCACCTTGTTCCATTTCGGGAACCCGGCCAGCAGCTTCCATGCGGACAATGCGGACGCAGTGCTGCGCACGGTGCGCCTGGCCATAGTGGCTCGCTGTCCGGGCTATCTAGAGGGAGGCATTCCTGCCCTGGCGCTGCCCACGTTCTACATTTCGGAGAACACGACGCCCGTGAGACTGCAGTATGCCTGCCGGCAGCTGGGCATTCCGCTGGAGGCCATCAAGATCATACCCGAGCACAGCCAGAACGGAACCATGGACGTGACGCTGCTGCAAAAGCAGATCCAGGTGGATGTGGGCAACAATCGGACGCCCCTGTTGGTGGTGGCCGACATTGGAGCCTCGCTCTGCGGCTACGTGGACAACTTGCTCCGCCTGAGGGACGTTTGCAAGGCCCACAACATGTGGCTGCATGCCAGCGGCCATGGACTGGCCGCCCTGGTCTGCGCCCAGAGTCAGGGCCACGTGGAGGAGGTGCTCCACTCGATGGCCCTGAATTTGGGCAGCTGGCTGGGCGTGCCCAGCCTGCCCATTGTCCTGCTGCACCGTCCGCTGCAGAACAGCGCGCTGAGTGCCTTCGAATCCGATCCGATACTGTCGCGACGCCTCAACGCGCTGAGTCTATGGACCAGCCTGCAGGCATTGGGCCGTAAGTCGATTGCGGAGCGCCTGCACGTGGCCTTCCAGACGTGCAGTATTCTCTTCGAGATCGCCTCCAAGTGCGAGGGCATCAGGGTGCTGGTTAGTACCTGGTTATCTGATAGTTCCTTCTTCTGTAATCCCTTTTTTAAATGCTTATTTATTTCCTTAGAGCCACACGCCTGGAGCGCAAACCGGAGCCTCGTTGTCAGACATCATTCCGAGCCCCTTTGATGTACAGACCTTGTTCGATGCCGCCGCTCCTGTAGTCGCTTATCAGTTTGATGGCAGTACCACCATTCCATTGGGGGGCAGCAGCTCCTCTGCCGCCGCCGCCGCCGCCGCTGCTGAGCAGGAAACAGCCGACGGCCTCAGGCCGCTGGAGAAGGTTAACAATGCCTCCTATTTCGATCGCCTCAACTCCTGGTTGGGTCAAATTCTGCAGCGGGACTGTCCAAATGTAAGTTTTCTTTTATTTTTAGCAATTACTTTACATTTATAACTGGAATTGTTTCAGTTCGACTTCGAGGTGATTGAACACCCCACGCATGGCAGCTGCATTCGCTACTGTCCGCTGGAATTGGGCTTGGGCGAGCAGCCGCCCAGCTCTGAGAATCTGGAGAGCTTCGCCCAGAGTCTGGAGGCACATGTGGACATTTTGCGGGCGACGATCAAGCACAAGGCCCGCTTCATCCATCTGGTGGAGCGCAGCGATGTGCTGCGCCTCGTCCAACTGCCCGAATGGGCGGGCATGGGCGGTGTGCGGTTCGTGCCCGAGGGCTGGGAGGCCCTGCTCACGGACCAGGCCAAAACAGAGCTGAACAAGCTCAATATCGATCTGGTGGAGGCCCTCAAGTCCACGGATAATGCCTTCTCCCTGGGCGAGGGCACCGATGGCTTGATTTGTGTGCGCTTTGGCATGGTTACCCACGAAACGGAGGTGGAGGAGCTGCTCGATCTGGTGGTTACGGTGGGAAAGAGTGTGCAGGAGAACTCGCGCGTGCTGGACACCATGTCGGAGATCGTCAAGAAGGTCAGTAATGCCGCTTTTAATTATTTATTTTTTATTATTTATTATTTTTGTACCTTACCTCAGGGCATTGAGGCAGTCACAGCGGATCTGCAGCGCGAGTCGGAGGAGAAACTCTGGCAAGAGGGCATCCTTCGACACGTACCTGTTGTGGGACGTGTCTTCAACTGGTGGTCACCGCCCGCCAAGGAGTCGGGCATAAAGGGACGCAGCCTCAATCTCACGCAGGGCGTGGTCGAGAGCACTGAGAACATTTACAAGTGAGTAAGAGGCTACTCAATGAACTCCCTTACCTTACTCCCTATTTTTAAAGGTACCACATGCAGATGACTGGTGCCACTGCCCATCAATTGCCGGCGAATCGTTCGCCACCCACGCCCATGGTGCAGACGCCCGTAGGAGCAGCAGCGTCGCCAGCATCGCCGCCTGTCTTCCCCACGGTGGAGCCTGTTACCGTGCCCGGATCCGGAGCGTCTGTGGCTGAATCAGGCGGATCAGAAACGCCTGAGCAGCCGGCGGCCACACAGAACCATGTGGATCACGCTCGTACCGTGAGTCAAAGCAGTGTGTCCAGCGTTCCTGAACTGGTTGCCGCCGCCGCCAACAGTGCAATTAACAATAATTAGCAACAAAATGAAAAAACCAACAAGAAAAAAAACACCTTAAGACCCTAGATGACAAAAAAAGGAAACAAAAACAGATAAACTTCATAGATCAAGGCACAGCCAGCAAATACAACAGCGACAACGATTTGGAATAGTCAAAGGAAGGCCTGAAAATCGAAGAACATGCCGCGTAAAAGGCTTCAGTTTCCCTTAAAGAAAAAAAAAAAACAATACAAATTAATTCCAAAGAAGATACAGAACAGAAGCCCAATTTAATTGCTATTATGTATTTATGCATATACACACATATTGCTATTCCTATGATCTTTTTTATATATCTCTATTTTATACATATTATATTATTTTATCTTATACCTTAATCCCTTTGTTGTTGTGGTCTCCGAGCCCGATAAAAGGCAAAAGCTTTCCAGCTCCGCTTAAATTGTTTGTGCAATGTTTTACCTTTCTTATACGTTTTTTTTTCCTTATTTCCATTTCTGTATTCCTTGACCTTAATCAGATGCAAGTACCTTTGAGAAAGTTATATATACATGTATTAAATAGGCAATTGTTTAATGTTCAATTGTGCAAAGCAATACATTGCGCTATTCTAATTTTTAAAGAAGCTAAGTGAACAGAAAACTTAAGAAATTAAACAAAAAAAGTATATAATTAAATGACAACAAAATATATATTTATTTTACAAATTGCTGCTGTATAAGGAAAACAAAAATCTGCACAAAATATGATAAAAGAAAAGAGAGAAACATAAAATAAAATGTGAAGTAATTTAGACCGAGATGGCATGCTCTTTTTCAATCTATCATTTTTTTATCGTTAAAAACTTAGATAAGGCGTTGCCTTGGTTAAGGTAAGAACCTGAGGGTAAGGGAATTTGATTGATTTATCATTTTTAAGTTCGATTCTGTCAATATTGTTTTACGAGGTGTGTTCAAAAAGTATCGAGAATTTTGAAATTTTCGCGGGTTTCGTATATTCGAATGTCGATTGTGTTTTGGATCGTCTTCGATTTTTACCTCTTCAAAAAAATGGATCAAAGAACCTGTATCAAATTTTGTGTGAAAAACGAAATTAAGTGCGCGGATGCATTCCGAATGTTGATTGTGGCATATGGAGAAGCTCCTTGGACCGAAGCAACGTTTATAGGTGGTACAAAATGTTCTCAGAGACCGAAAAGATTGGCCTTTTGGCCAAAAATTGGCTTTTGCACCACGATAACGCCCCTGCTCACACATCGTTGCTTGTGCGCGACTTTTTGGCCAAAAACAACACACTAATGATGACGCAGCCACCGTATTCCTCAGATCTGGCCCCCTGTGACTTTTTCTTGTTCCCTAAACTTAAGACGCCCATGAAAGGACGACGTTACCCTACGCTTGACGAGGTAAAGACGGCATCGAAGGAGGAGCTGAACAAGATACAAAAAAAATGATTTTTTGAAGTGCTTCGAAGATTGGAAAAACGGTTGGTTATCTCATGGGGATTCCTTTGAAGGGGACAAAATAGATATTCATGAAAAAATAAATAATTTTTGAAAGAACACAAAATTCGCGATACTTTTTGAACACACCTCGTATAATTAAATGATAACCGAAAATATATATAACGGCAGAATGAGGCGACTCTTGAGTCCAGCATATTTCTTTGCCCAACCTCTGCCGACACACGGACAGTATACAATATCCTTGCATAATGGTTACACAAAATGAATAATAATTGTTCAAGTTTAAAATAAATTGAATAATGGGGATTGATTTAAAAAAACAACCTACCTGGAGTATGTACAAGCGTCTTCGGTTAATTTTGTTTCCCAGTAAAAAAAAATAAACACATTTTATCCATCTAACAAATGCAATTAAATTTTTTTCTTTTACTTTATTTTTATTTAATATTTTTTTGTTGGGTTTTTTAGCGCTTTAATTTGCCGCGTTTTGCCTTTGAAAGAATCTTTCCACACTCGGTTTGTTGCTCCTCTTTTATTCTTTTATTCTTTAATTCTGATTTTCATTTCGTTTTTATATACTTTGCGATTAAAATATTTTTGCATTCCAGAAATAGTTTCTTTTCACCTTTTCGGAACCGAAATTCCCACCAAAATGAATTGGGCCAAAGTGGTTTTAGGTTTCTGGAACGCACACGATCACTTATTTAGTACATTTTCGAGTTTCTTACGTTTTTTTGTATTTTTTTGTTTTCTGGTTTTAGAATTCATTTTTGTCGTTTTTTTCTACCTTTACTTGTCTGTTTTCAATATGCCACTAAGCGCTTCGATTTTTGCCTCTGTTCTTTACATTTTCTTTAACTATATCGGTATGCATATATATACTATTTGTTTATATATATGTTTTTGTATATGTTGTACAACTCGATCTTATCTTGCCTTATTGCTGCAGCTGTTAAGCTTTTCTTCGAAAAAAATGTTGCGAATTTCGATTCCACTTCTCGGAATTTTTAATTTTTTTTTTTTTTGTATTAACTTTTTGTAATATTTTTTTTGTTTTTTTTTGTAATAGCTACAACGCGGTACGATGACAACATTTAACACAGAAATATATTTACGAACTAATTGTGTTATATGTATTATGTAGTATTATTATTATTATTATTTGTATGTATAAATAGAGAGCTTCGATCTAGGCTCGAAACTTCCGTGACCCAAAATTCTGCTCCTCAAGGGGTTCTTGTTTTTCGATTTTTCGATTTTCCAATGCATTGCCTTTTTGATTTTTGGTACTGGTATTATTTTTTTGGGAGGGGCGATGTGCTATTAAATCCTTAAAGGATTACTTACCCCTTGAGGAGGTCTTGAATATGATGTATTATTAAAAATTTGTTGTCCGTTTTTAATTGTATAACTTGTAATTAATTAATATTAATAATAAGCGAATAAAAAACTTGATTAGTTTGTTCGGTTGTTGTCTTTACACGATCTATACATATTTACTTCTTTTAAAAACGTCCCGCCTTCCTTCATATTGAGTTATTTCGATTGTTTTATATCTTACAATTGATCAGTGATCAGTGATCATTGATCATCAATGTGCGCCGTATATGATGAGAGAGTACGATCTAGTTTCGGGTCTCGCTTAAGTTTGTAAATGTTGAGAGCTTTCGCTGTTTGGTTGGGCAGTGTTCGGGGTTGCATTAGTTCTCCTCCATCTCTCTCTCTCTCTCTCTCTCTCATCCAAAATTGGCTTCTGGCTTACTTTTCCGTTGTCTTCCGAAATTCCAAGGCCCGGAATTTCTCTAAAAATGCATGGTTTTCGAATCATTCGGTTATTCTTTGTGTGTTGTGGCAGTAATTGTATATAGTTTGTCAATAGGCTTATTTTCCTTGTATATAACTATGTATTCTTTATAATTCAATACCTTGTATATAACTATGTGTGTATATATCGCGTCGTGTATATATCTCTATATATAACCTTTGTAGTTCTCGGTTCCCATCTCTGTCGGTTGTGGTTTTGGTTTTGGGGGTTGGGCAGTACTTTTGTGTTACTTAGTTTCTTCATATTGCTCTCGGTTTCAAATGCCAAGTCGGTCTATTTATGCTATATGCCTATGCCTATGCCTAGGTTCTTTGTTTAGCTACTAAATATACAGTTTAATCGTACATATATCCGTGTTGCTAATATTAATGTTTAATAAATGCATTTCATGTTAAGCTTAGGTTTTAGATAAACATTTAAATTGCAGGCTCAAATCGAGTCCGTCCGTCAATCGATTAAGCCCGCCAGTCCCGGACGATCCATATATTCTTTGGATTTCAGATCGTCCGCAGCACAACCCAGACCCTGGACAGAGTCGAGCACTAAACGGGTGGATCCAATCTGAATGGCCGTGGGGATCAGTGTAGAGTAAGTAACTTAACGATAGCAGTTCTTTATTAACATATTCTGCAATTAATCATTAACTAATTTGGGATTTTTTGGCATACACGAGTTCGTTTCTACACGATGAGTTTCTTACGAAGGAAAATGAGGAAGCCTTTCAATAATATATTATATATTTGCAATCAGTCAGGAACTTAATCCATAAGAAATAATTCATAAAAGAGCTATGAGCTTAGGTATTTTCAAAATAACACACAGAAATAAAATTGAGTGTAAAATGAGGTGTTAAAAGTTGTCAATATCTATCAACTATGCATATATCTACATAAATTAGATAATTTTATAAATAAGACCATGCCACGCCCATTCAGCTGCCCGTTGTTGTCTACATACATATGTATATGTAAAAAAAAAAAATTGACTTTCGAAAAGTGTCTTAAAAATCTTTTCTAACGTTTTTTTTCTACTATATTTGGATTCTAGAACTTAGGTCCTACGATCTTCCTAAATACGAATTTCTTTTTTGGTGGTTGGTTAGTTTTAGGTTCCAGTTCCGGTTCCGGTTCGTTTCCGGTTCCGTTCCAGTTGGTTTTCTTCTTCATTTTGGTTGTGATTCATAATATATGTATATATGTTTATATATATATATTTATATAGACTAATGTTTGTATAATACAATGCTCTTACCCCCATTAAGTAATATTTTTGGAAATAAAAAAAAATCGCTTTAGTTGTAGTTTTAAAAGTGTTACAAATATGCTATTATCAAAAAAGAATAACCGTTTCCTAAATGTATATATATAAGTATATGTATAATGTTTTCAAGTAATAGATCGCTGATACATATATGTATATGGTACACGAGTCCCGTCCAGATATAGGTGTGTGTGTGTGTGTAAACTATGTACAAAAGTCGAAGAGCAGGATTCCGGATCTAGGATACCATTAAGATACGATGATACGACGCTAAATGCAACAAATCAAGAAGGAACACTCGCCGTCATTGCAACAATGCTCAAGTTCCATTGTCCGTCATACACACGAGAATTCTAGGAAGACTCCAAATCCCAATCTCCGTCAGGATCGACCAATTCCTGCTGAATTTCGCTGTCCGTTCCGTTCCACCTTTGCGTGTGCGCTCTCTGTGCCTTCTTACAGCTCCGTCACGGCATAGTTGCTTTCATCGGTTATCGCTGGCGGCGGCGGCGGCAAATCATCATCGTCGTCCCCGCCGCTGGTGACGACGCCGCCCGGTCCCCCGGTCCCGTTGTGCAGAATTTTGCCATTGGCCGCCCCTGGTCCCATCCGCGCCTTGCCCGCCTCCGCCTGCGCCTCCAGAGGGGGTGGCGGCAGCGAAGTGTCCTCGTTGGCATTGGTTCCACCTCCTCCTCCTCCACCTCCGCCTCCTCCGTTCTGGAGGCCAGCCGGCCCTATTCCGTTCGCATCGTTGGCGGGCGGTGGCGGCGAGGTGGGCGTACCAATGCGAGGCGGAGGAATCGCCTTCATCTGCGGCGGCAACTTCATCGGCGGACGCTGCAGGGTTCTAAATGGGAGTTCAGATGTCAATATTGAAGTGTTAAGTGTTTTCAAAAAAATAAGCAAAGTTCAAATAAAACAAAAAAAAAGCTACAGTCGAGTGTCCTCGACTATGAAATACCCGGTACCCAAAGCTTTTTGCATTAGTATAAATGAAAAATGCGGTTTTCAGTGACACGCTTAGCATCAGCTCATTCGCATCTTCCCTAGATTCTACGAAACGATTACTTTGATCGATTTTCTATGCGTAATTATAGGGTTCGTGGACTTTGCTTCAGGTTACTAAGGAATTCAGGCATGCATGCCTTTTTCCGCATGTGGTAAGCAAGGGATTCAGGTATACCTGCTCCGTTCCATATAGAATTCTGTGCTCTAAGGAGCAGTGACAGATTCACTACATAAATTTCCCCGATCGCCCCTGTAGAAAAGCGAATGAGAGTTTTCCGTAGGTAGTAGGTACACTCCTACTTCCAATTCCACATGAAAGTTGTACAGGACCCAAAGTTTCACTGGGTTTCTTTGATTTTATGAGGGGGAGAGTGTCAAAAATTATCAAGAAAGTGATTTTTTTTAATGTATGGACAGCCCCCTAAGTTGCCAAACTACTTGAGGTTATCATTTTATGGATATACATAACTTGAATTGTTAATAAGTTAAATAAGACCTATTGAAAAATAGGGGAAGTAAGGAAATAACAATTATCAAAGTTAAAAGAGAAGCTTCTGAACATCGCAGTGAGCAACTAAGGAACTGAGGAACGAGGAACTAAAAAATATAAATTGACCTAAATGAGCCCTCTTTGGAACTACAGCACCCCCCGAAAATGGAAAGCCCCAGCTAAGATCAATATTTGTATGATATGCATGAGACAACACCTACTTGGAGTAGTTCTGGTGCTGAGCCTGCTGCTGCTGGTAGATGGACTCCACCTTGGGCTGCTCCGCATCCTTGGGTATCTCAGGCAGGGGGCAGTTCAGTATCGATGGCTTGTACTTGGGATCGAACTTGCCGCCCTGCCTGAGCGTGGAGCACTTGTAGATCTGCTTGTCGCGATCGTAAATGGCGCTATCCATTGCCGTGCTAATGGGAATGACATCCGACTCTGGCTGCTGTTGCTGCTGCTGCTGGTGATGCTGCTGCTGCTGTGGCTGATGCTGCTGCTGGTGCTGCTGCTGCTGGTGCTGGAGCTGCTGTTGGTGTTGCTGCGGCGACTTCAACTGATGCAGCTGCTGCTGCTGCTGCGAGGGAGGCGGCGGCTGCTGCTGCTGGAGATTTGGCGGGTGCTGGTGCGCCGGTATCTGGGGACCGCCCTGGCTATTCTGCCTGCGCATCGTGGCCAAGTTCGAGACATAAATGGATCCCTGGCTGACGGCAACTAGGGGCTGGTAGATGGAGTGCGAGTTCCCGTTGGCCGCCAGTTGTGGTGCCAAGTGGGCCGGTATCTGCTGGTAGATCTGACTCTGGCCCGGTCCCAGGTGGTGCGGCGCATGGTGGGCCGCCGTCGTGTACGTGCCGTACTGCTGAGCCTGCGCCTGCTGCTGGTGGTAGATCGCGTGCTGATGCTGCACTGCAGCGGCCACGGCGGCGGCCGAGTGCGAGTGCGGATGCTGGTGCGGATGGGGATGCGGGTGCGGATGCTGGTGCGGATGGTGGCAATAGATGGGCTGCGGTCCTCCCATCTGCTGTTGCTGCTGCTGCTGCTGATGTTGCTGCTGCTGCTGTGCCTGCTGTTGGTGCTGCTGCTGCTGTTGCTGTTGGGCGGCCTGCGTCGTCGGTGGAAGATTGGCGGCGACGTTAGCTGCTGCTCCTGCTGCGGAAGGTGGCGACGATTTTCAGTAAAAGTCATTGGCTTCCAATGTCTTGCATTGTTTGCTTAGGGTTGCATATTTACCGTTATTGGGACCTACAAAAATGCACACACACAGGTAACAATTAGCAATAGGCGGGTTGGACGAAGGATGTGGAGTTGGATGCGGATGCGGATGCGGATGCAGGATGCAGGTTGCAGGTTGCAGGCGCAACGGTGGAACGATGTGGTAATGGTGGATGGGCGCAGGCATTATCAGCATGGAATGAGATTATATTATAAAAACGTATATTGATGAGAGCTAATTGAGCGTTTTGGCATTTTCTTTGTTCAAAATTGACAAAAGTTTCATTTATTAATTTTTTGTACTTTGATTTTTAAGCATCTAAAGCTGTAAACCTTTTAATTAAAATTGGTTTAAAGTGAGTTGTGAAGATTTTAAATCATATTTATATTTTTTTTTTATTTAAGAGACTTTAGTTATTAGATTTTTTACAAATATTCAAAGTTTTCTTCTAAACTTTACTCCTAATTTTGTTTTACCAAAAGCCAAGCTCAGTTCGATGTGAACACAAAGATTGATAAAGAGAGTACAGGTACACTGGGAGAAAAAGCTAAAATTATACATAAACATATACATTTTAACTTTAGGTCTTAAAAAAAATCCTTAAACGTTAATGCTAATTTCATAATTTGGCATTTATTTGTATTGTTTATTATTTTGTAAGCTACGGTAATTATGTTATTTTTTTTTCGGCATCATTAAAAATAAGAGCACTTGCTTTCGAAGATATAGCTTTCTGTCCGGAAAAGATAATCACCAGATAAACTTATCGTAAAGCTAATCGGGTTTCTACCCTCCTGTAAATTTATCTGAACGCGAAAGAATAACAGAGCGCTGTTAATGATCGATTATTGCTGGAAAGCTCCGAAATGTGCTGCAAGGCTTTGCTTTTGTTATCGGAACCACTCAAAACTGCTGTAACTCTGTTCTTCTATTTCACTTGGCTATCGAAAAGATTTGTCAAGGACACACATTTAAACGATCGAAAACCAAATTTTCGGACCGCGAAATTGTGATATTGCGAACTTGATAATTTCTTAGATTTCTTTTGGATGTTAATTAGAAGACGATGGCTTTTTCTCCCAGTGCACGTACAGCAAAGATAATGGTGGACTTAAGGTGTTCTTGGACATGTTTTGGGAGCGGGCGCTTGGCCACCGAGGCCCTGCGACCCCCGGGACTTACCAGTCATGTGGGTGGGGCTGTGGTTGTGCGAGGGCAGCCGGCCCAGCGTGTGGGTGCCCATGGCGCGCATGTTTTGCTGGATGTGGGCGTGGGCCATCATCTCGTGCTGCTGCCGCTTGCTGGGATGCTGCAGCGTGTGCGAGCCGCTGATGACCGGCGGGCTGAAGTGCCTGGAAATCAGATGCCGGCGGCAAGCGAGAACAGAACAAACGAAAGAGAGAAAGAAAGAAAGAAAGAAAGAAAGAAGAGAGGGGACGAGAGAGAAGAGAGAACGAGAGAATGGAGGCGGGAATCGGGCGGGACGGGGTCACGATGGGATCTTCAAAAACATACCCATTGTGGTTGCGGGGCAACGTCCTGGCGGCATTCATCATCTGCTGGTGGTTCTGGGGGGCCGGATGCGATATGTACGACGGCTCGTCCACCTGGGCGTAGTCATTCCGCTTCCGGATATAGATCCATGTGTGCGAGTCCACCCACACCATGATGGTGAGCAGTATGGCGGCTATAAAGCTGGCTATGAGCATTAGCACCAGTCCCAGCAATCCTCCCTCGCACAGTCCTCGGGCGGCGGCCAGGAAGTTGTGATGCACCGCCTTGCAGTCCACGAGGGCCGTCAACTGGGTCAGCAGCCGCTCGCTGCTATTCAAATCCGCATTCACCGCCCCCAACTTGGGCTGCAGGCCGGAGGACTTGAACAGCACCAGGGAGATCTTCATCACGGTCGCCATGGCGCTGCGTGCGTTGTTCAGCGAGTTCTGCGACTCCCTCAGACGCTGCGTGAAGGGGTTCGTGTGGCCCGGCTCGCATTGGGTGTAGTGGAGCAAGACGTTGGTGGGCAAGTCCCTGGGAGCGGTGGAGACTAGGAAGTCCGCTGGCGAGATGCACAGATCGCCGACGGCCACCGAGGAGGACAGGTAGAGGCCGGACATCAGCCAGGAACCGGTCACGGCCAGCAGGCCACAGACGCTGAACAGGATTAGGGCGCAGCGTGAGTGCCGGGCAACGCCCACCAGGAGAACGGCGCATAGGACAAGGAGAAGCGCCAAGGTGGCCACCGTGCCAGGCCAGCGGATCAGCTCCCATTGGTCACCGCGCTGAAAGTAGATGTTTAATGGCTTCAGAGCGGTTTCTTTATAAGGAAAAGGCCTTAAGGAGCATAATTTTTAATTTTAAAATATAAATATAAGTTGGTTTTCTTGTATTAATTCAAAGGTTCTGATATTTCCTCAGGAGAAAAGCCTAAACTGCATTCTTACCGTCAGAAAGTGGGTCATGGAGATGCCCATTAGGGGTCGTCGAATATCGCTGGCCGCGTTCGTGGCCAAGGTAACATTTCCCTGGACAATGTTGAGCGAGACAAAGAGCTTGGAGAGCGCCGTTTGATTGGACACCGGTTGGTCAAAGATGTCCGCCAGCTCCACCAGCTGCGGCCGTATGCGGTTTGTCAGCGTGTTCTCCAGGATGTGCGTCTGGTTCCGTATGGTGGTCACCAAGTTGTCCACCTTTCTGCCCGCGGTGAGTACCTCCAGCAGTCCGTTGTGCAGATCATCGTTTCCATACAGTCCCAATCCGATGGCCGCACAGCACATGACCGTGACGATGGAAAGGGCCACCTTGAGGCTGGTGATCGAGTGAGCTGGCCGGGGTTTCCGGTCGCAGCAGCGGGTCATTAGATAGAAGAGCAGCCCCAGCAGCGAGACAATAAGCAGGGCGGCCGGAACCGAACCCAAAATGCCCAAACTCTGTGGGCGAAATCGAAATCGAGGGATAAATTTGATTAAAGTAAAGTAAAAGCAATTAAGGGTAGAGATGGTATTTGGTTTTCTTTTATTATAAAGCATACTTTTATAATAAACAATAAAAATGATAAATTATTCAAAATATGTAGATCACTAATCCCTGTGATCCATGTAAATAATTATTATATCATGTAATTTCAATAATACTTTTGACAAGGTCATTAAGAAAGCTAATAAATATCGCCTATAAATTAAGAACAAATTCTGCTAATAAATTCCCATTAAGGGCCGGTTTCTGCCCTGACAGCTATCTGACCGGAAAAGGTAATCACCAGATGAACTTATCGTAAAGGAAATCGGTATTCTGCCTTCCTAAAATGTATGTGAACGTGTTAGAATAACATATTGCTGTTAACTATGCTACAAGCGAGCGATTATTGCTGTAAGGCACCGAACTGTGCTGTAAGACGCAAATACTCGGTTGTTTTGGTTATCGGAATCACTCAAAACTGCTGTAAATCAAATCTACTTCTTCTTTAATTGGCTATCGGAAATCAGCTGTTCTTTTACAGGTCGGAAAGGACTTTACAGGGTGTCCGCGAAATATTTACAGGAAGGATAAAAAATTATTCTAATAATATCCCATTTAGGGGGAAAAAGGAATACATCTTAGATTTTAAAATATTTACTAAACAGAAAAAATATTTTATATAGGACATAACTCACCTCCAGGTAGATCTCATCGTTGGGCCGGAACGTGCTGTTGATCTTGTGGAACGTGATGTTGTAGTGGGGCAGGGCATGGAGTAGCTTCGCTATCACCGGCACCTTGTACTGGTCCGTGAACTCGAGATAGTCGCCCATCCTCTCCTAGTATCTTCGTCGTCGTTGTCGTCTGTCTGTCCTTTTGGCTTGTGCGTCTGACTTTCTTTTCCTTTGTTGCTCCTGGTGGACTTGCCTTCCCTCGCCACAGCTGCGTCTTCCTGCTACGTGCTCACGGGCCTGAGTTTCCTAAGCTCTTGACACCAAATCTAAGTTGCTGTGCACTGAGGAAGGGTTAATAAGAGAGTAAAAGGGAAAAAACGGGTGTTAACTACACGTTTTTTTTTTTTCTTTCTTAATTAAATTTTACTTTCGAAGCTAAGAATATCACAGAAATAATAGAACCTGCTCTGATTGAAACTAGCTTGAACTATTTTCGTGCTTTTATCACGATTGCAAATATTTTAGACCATTTGCCTCCTCATAAATAACAAACTCCTTGTAAATATTTTTTTTAGCTGCAATGACACTTTTGAACACAGACTTGCACCAACTTGCACTTTCGTGTCGAACTATTGCCACGCCCCCTTCACCGCCCAAAATCGTAGAATCGTAGTTCTTTTTACGTTATTTTTTGTAAGATAACATCTAACACCAAGGATATTATGAAATTTTATTAAAGATTCTTAAGTATTTTACCATAAATGTTAAGGAAAACTACTCATTACTGAAGTTAATATGCCCAAGAGACCAAAATAAAGTTGGATGAGTACTAAACTTGCAAAATCTTCTATTCCAATGTGGTATTGCGACTTGATATTGCAAAGTTCATTGAATATCCTGTCTTTGATACTCGTACACCCTCAAAAATATGCAAAAGAATGCATTTTCTGCTCGCTCTTCTTCTTCTTTGCTGATCAGCGATTTTAACCCCACTTTCACACACACACTACAAATAACAGTTCTGCATACACACACACACAGCAAGGCGCATATACACACATATGTGGGCGTGCAGGCGTGGGCATGGCCTTAATTGCTCAATAAGTAGGTTGCCCCCACTTCTAACCATTATTTAATTGACGAATATTCACAGGCCGCTGGTAATTGCATTGCATTTTGCATGGCCTTGCAGCCGATGCCGGTGCGATTTATTAAATGAAGTTGACTTGGGCGTTTTTCGTTTTTGCTTTCGTATTTTATATTATATTAACGGATGCTGCCCAGCGCAATAGAAATTTTGTTCACTTGTCTTCCTCTTCCTGCTTCGTCCAGTGCAACAACAAGGAGAGAGTAACGGTAACGGCTACGGCAACTGTTAAGCTCGCGCTCTCACGCTCATGCGCGCGCTCTCTCCCTCGCTCTAGCTGTTAGTGCGTTTGTATATCTATTGATTAAAAGTTTGCTCTGCTGCGCCCACTTTCCGCCTTCCGCCTTCCCCCTCGGTTTTGCCACCTTTTCTCCCACCAACCACCCACCACCACCCAGCACACCCCCTGTTCGTTTCGCGTATCCACGACTGCATTTTGTACTACTACAAATGCAACAATAATACCCACACGCTCGCACAAAATAACGGCATAAATTAAATTCAACCAATTCTTTGGCACAAATTTTAGTGACGAACGCCAATAAAAACACTCCCTTTTTCGGGTACATACAATTTTTCCGAACAAACAAAGCTCTCTTCTGGCACTTTTAAAATACCCCAATCGCGATTATATGAAATTATTACTTTTTGCAGCACTCTTCAGACGATCAACTTTGACTTCATCATTCATTCTTCGCGTCTCAATTCAAACAATTTGTATTGTTTTCTTTGTTTGTTCCTTTTTTGTTTTGTTTTCAAGTTATTGGATGAGCTTAATTTATTGTTTTTGCAATTTTATGTGGTAAAGAAGGGAACACAACACACGAACAAGGACCTTCACATTCCGAAGACTGGGCGAAGTATGAAAATTCGGTGTCGTTCGATTTGGTCACACCCTCTGGATTATGCACACGATGTTGATGTGCGTTCCGCCGTTCTCACAGGACGAAAAGCCGAACAACCCGAACACACGAACCCTGGCAGTGTGACCATCAAGCAGGGTTGAAAAATATTATTGAGTAAACTAAACAAAAAGGATGAAATATTGAAAATACCAGCACTTTTATGAAGTCGTAGATGCGGTCAAAATAATGTACTCTTAAAAAGTTTATTTTTGTATGGGAATAGCTGGTTAACATTTGATCTATTTCCACAAATTTAGTCATTTCGCCGAATAGGCAACACCGCAAATATCTAGCGATCAGGTTTGTCGAATGTATTTTAAACAATTTTATAGATTCTGTGCGCCCCTTTATTATCCTATATACTATAAGTAACTAATAATTAGTAGCATAATAACTAAAAAAAAAAAAGATTATTATTATGGTTTAATTTTGACTACAATTATGTATATAGTAAAGCGATCACCATACATAAATCGAATCGGGAAGTAAAGCTCACAACACTCGTCTTACTTAAAGAATGCCTAAAAATAAATAATAATAAAGCAAAAGTAAACTTATCCTCAAAATATGAAAGGCTGACTTAAAATAAAACTGATTTTAAAAAATACCAAAACTGTTTATAATAATGTACCCTAAACGGTCATGCTGACACCCTTTTATTGTTTGGTGTTTTGGCGAGCGTGCGCCAATTTCCACCCTCGAAATCTGTAGGGCTGCTGAAAATGTTGTGCTTAAAATTAATATGAATTTTCCAAGATGTACCATATTGTAATTAATTAATTAAGACCAATTAATAGTTGGTCTTCGAAATTCCTTGGTTATTATTTAAGAAATAAAATAATTATGTGCGAGAGAGAAAATGGAATGCGTTGAGACCGTCGATAGGTCAATGAAAAAAATTATATCTATTTGCCAACTGGAAACAGCTGTTGCCGAACTCTAACTCTAACTCAACTTTTTGGAAATTTATTTCCCTTTTATACAGCCGCATAGAATCACAACAACTTTTTCGCTGCTGTGGCGTACAGCCAGAGCTCGAGTAAAGCGGAACGAGCTTTTAAGACATTTAACTATTTTACATGCTGGACAAATTTACATATAGGCTGTTTTTTTTTTCGTATCGAAGAAAATCGTTTCTAATAAGTGAGACAGCTGTAAAGGTCAAAGGATTTATAGTTCAAATTCGCCGCGGCCGTTAGCCCGTGTCAAGCAACCCGTATCAAGCAGCCCTGGTTTTTTTCTGCCCTTTTTCCGATTAATCGATAACTGCGGGAAGCGATACAACAAAAAGGCTTGCAACTGGGTATTTGTTTGAAAATTTAGCTACCACTTTTAGCTGCGATATTTTTAGTCATTTAGCCGTATACGGACAAACCAAATTTTTAAGAGGAACAAAAACGATTAGTTTTTAGGAGTTTCCAGCCCTGAAAATGCACACCTGGTTGTAGTACTATGGTGGCTAAAATATTTGGCATTATCTAAAACAGACGAATAATGTAATAATACATGCTGTAAGCATTGACAAGCCTGCAGCATAACAAATATTTTATTTTAAGATAAATATTTAATTCGTAAACTAAAATTTTTTTTTAATAAAGTTTGTTTATGTAAATTTAAACACTACCAATAATCAGCGACGCCAGTGTGCTAAGCGTGCTTTCCAACACTGTGGAGGGATTAGAGAGACCAGACCACCAAATCACATACCAAGACCCGTTGAAATGTCGACGAGTTTGTATGGATGAGAGGCGGATGGTCACCCCACCTGGGCCAGCCACCAATTTTTTTCGAGTGCAAAATAACAAAAAAAAAACACAAAAAAACAAGAAAAAAGAATTAAGTAGAAAAGCAGGGCCATCAGCTTGAGCCCAAAATATAACAATTTTATGCCGTTAGCATCAACATGAGTGTGCTGCCGTTCGTACGCGGTGTGGACTTTACCAAAAATGACTTCAGCGTGAGTATTTACACACATTGTTTTGCTTTTTTTTTGTTGAGAAACAGGTCACCGAATTTGGGGGAAAAATGTGCATTAGTCATTGCCGTAGATTAGGTCCTGGAGTGCGTGAATGCGTCTAACATGTGCTGCTTCTTTGCCTCCAATTGCAGGAAACATTCCCCAGCAGCATGCGGCAGATGTCGCGGGTGCAGTGGCTCACCTTGGACCGCACGCAGCTGGCGGAGATACCCGAGGAGCTGGGCCAGCTGCAGAAGCTGGAGCACTTGTCGCTGAACCACAATCGACTGGAGAAGATCTTCGGGGAGCTAACGGACCTGACTTGCCTGCGCTCGCTGGACTTGCGCCACAATCAGCTGAAGAACAGCGGCATACCGCCGGAGCTCTTCCACTTGGAGGAGCTGACCACGCTGGACCTGTCGCACAACAAGCTGAAGGAGGTGCCCGAGGGCCTGGAGCGGGCCAAGAACCTGATAGTCCTCAACCTCAGCCACAACCACATAGAGATCATACCGACGCCCCTGTTCATCCACCTCACGGATCTGATATTCCTCGATCTGTCGCACAATCGACTGGAGACCCTGCCGCCGCAGATGCGCCGGCTGATCAACCTCAAGACTCTCAACCTGTCGCACAATCCGCTGGAACTGTTCCAGCTACGCCAGCTGCCGTCGCTGCAGAGTCTGGAGGTGCTCAACATGAGCGGCACGCAGCGGACGCTCCTCAACTTCCCCACCAGCCTGGACACGCTCTCCAACTTGAGCGAGCTGGATCTGTCCCACAACTCGCTGCCCAAGCTGCCGGATTGCGTGTACAATGTCGCCTCCCTGGTCCGGCTGAATCTGAGTGATAACGAGATCAGCGAACTGAGTGCGGGCGTGGAGCTGTGGCAGCGTCTGGAGTCGCTGAATGTGTCGCGGAATCAACTGGTGGCCCTGCCGGCGGCCCTCTGCAAGCTGCCCAAGCTGAGACGTCTCTATGTGAACGACAACAAGCTGAACTTCGAGGGCATACCGTCGGGCATTGGCAAGCTTGGTGCCCTGGAGGTCTTTTCCGCCGCGAACAACCTGCTGGAGATGGTGCCCGAGGGCCTGTGTCGATGCGGTGCTCTCAAGCAGCTCAATCTGAGCTGCAATCGCCTGATCACCCTGCCCGATGCCATTCACCTGCTGGAGGGACTGGATCAGCTGGATTTGCGCAACAATCCGGAGCTGGTGATGCCGCCAAAGCCCAGCGAGGCAAGCAAGGCCACCAGTCTGGAGTTCTACAACATAGACTTTAGTCTGCAGACGCAGCTAAGGCTAGCCGGGGCCGCAGTGCCGCCCTCAATGCCGGCGGCGGCCACGCCCAAGGACTCGACCGCCCGGAAGATACGCTTACGACGCGGTGGTCCCCGCTCCGAGGGCGATCAGGATGCAGCCAAGGTGCTCAAGGGCATGAAGGATGTGGCCAAGGACAAGGACAACGAGGCTGGTTGCCTGCCCGACGAGGCGGGTAAACCGGAGTCGCTGAAGCCCAAGCGATGGGACGAGTCGCTGGAGAAGCCGGCGCTGGATTACTCCAAGTTCTTCGAGAAGGAAGATGGCCAGCAGCCGGGCCTGACCATCTGGGAGATCGAGAACTTTCTGCCCAACAAGATCGAGGAGGTGGTCCACGGCAAGTTCTACGAGGGCGACTGCTACATTGTCCTGAAGACCAAGTACGACGACCTGGGCCTGCTCACCTGGGAAATCTACTTCTGGATCGGCAACGAGGCCACCCTCGACAAGCGGGCCTGTGCGGCCATTCATGCCGTGAACCTTCGCAACTACCTGGGCGCCCGGTGTCGCACCATTCGCGAGGAGCAGGGCGACGAGTCCGAGGAGTTCCTGGCCCTCTTCGACACGGAGGTGATCTACATCGAGGGCGGACGCACGGCCACCGGCTTCTTTACCATCGAGGAGATGATACACATCACCAGGTTGTATTTGGTGCATGCCTACGGGGCCACCGTTCACCTGGAGCCGGTGGCTGCCGCCTACAGTTCCCTGGATCCCCGGCACGCCTTCGTCCTGGACCTGGGCACCCACATCTACATTTGGCTGGGCGAGAGATCGAAGAACACCCTCAACTCGAAGGCCCGCCTGATGGCGGAGAAGATCAGCAAGACGGAGCGGAAGAACAAGTGCGAAATCATGGTGGAGCGGCAGGGCGAGGAGAGCGCCGAGTTCTGGCAGGGACTGGACATGACGCCCGAGGAGGTGGCCGCTGCGGAGCCGCTGAAGGAGCACGTGCCGGAGGACTACCAGCCGGTGCAGCCGCGCCTCTACCAAGTCCAGCTGGGCATGGGCTATCTGGAGCTGCCGCAGGTGGAGCTGCCCGAGCAAAAGCTCTGCCACACGCTGCTCAACAGCAAGCACGTCTACATCCTCGACTGCTACACGGACCTCTTCGTGTGGTTTGGCAAGAAGTCGACGCGGTTGGTGCGCGCCGCCGCCGTCAAGCTGAGCCGGGAGCTGTTCAACATGATGGATCGGCCGGAGTGTGCTCTGGTGATGCGTGTACCCGAGGGCAATGAGATGCAGATCTTCCGCACAAAGTTCGCCGGCTGGGATGAGGTGATGGCGGTGGACTTCACACGCACGGCAAAGTCAGTGGCCAAGACGGGCGCCAATCTCACGCAATGGGCGCGGCAGCAGGAGACACGCACGGATCTGGCGGCTCTGTTCATGCCCAGGCAGTCGGCCATGCCACTGGCCGAGGCGGAGCAGCTGGAGGAGGAGTGGAACTACGACCTGGAGATGATGGAGGCCTTTGTGCTGGAAAACAAGAAGTTTGTCCGGCTGCCCGAAGAGGAATTGGGACATTTCTACACAGGCGAATGCTACGTCTTCCTTTGCCGCTACTGCATACCCATCGAGGAGCCCGAGCCGGGCCAGGAGGAGGGAGCGCAGGACGAGAGTAGGGCCAGCAATAGCAACAACCAGCCCGAGGATGAGATCCAGTGCGTCGTCTACTTCTGGCAGGGCCGCAATGCCGGCAACATGGGCTGGCTCACCTTCACCTTCACGCTGCAAAAGAAGTTCAAGGCCATGTTCGGCGAGGAGCTGGAGGTGGTGCGGATCTTCCAGCAGCAGGAAAACCTCAAGTTCATGTCGCACTTTAAGCGCAAGTTCATCATCCTGACGGGGAAGCGGAAGGACAAGGCCCTCAACGCCCAGGGCAAGGCGCCCGTCGAGTTCTTCCACCTGCGCTCGAACGGTGGGGCGCTGACCACGCGGCTCATCCAAATCAATCCGGATGCAGCGCATCTCAATTCGGCCTTCTGGTGGGTGTCTCTCTCTCTTTATATAGAAATAAACCATTAATTTCCTTTTGTTATTTTAGCTACATTCTCCATGTGCCATTTGAAACGGAGGACGACTCGCAGTCGGGGATTGTGTACGTGTGGATTGGCAGCAAGGCCTGCAACGAAGAGGCCAAACTGGTCCAGGATATCGCCGAGCAGATGTTTAACTCGCCCTGGGTGAGCCTACAGGTGCGTTTTCAGGCTTCTAAATTTTAGGCCCTAAATATCACTAATTTCCCTCTATTCTCTCCATGGCAGATACTCAACGAAGGCGACGAGCCGGAGAACTTCTTCTGGGTGGCGCTGGGCGGTCGTAAGCCCTACGACACGGACGCCACGTATATGGACTACACGCGACTCTTCCGCTGCTCCAACGAACGGGGCTACTACACGGTGGCCGAGAAGTGCGCCGACTTTTGTCAGGATGACCTGGCCGACGATGATATCATGATCCTGGACAACGGCGAGCACGTCTTCCTGTGGATGGGGCCACGCTGCAGCGAGGTGGAGGTGAAGCTGGCCTACAAGTCCGCCCAGGTGTACATCCAGCATATGCGAATCAAGCAGCCGGAGAGGCCGCGCAAGCTATTCCTCACAATGAAGAACAAAGAGTCGCGCCGGTTCACCAAGTGCTTCCACGGCTGGAGCGCCTTCAAGGTGTATTTATAATTGTAAGAGATTGAAGGAGCGATCCCTCTGCAGTGGACATTTAATCGACACCTTCAAGGTGTCCTACATGTAATTTTTAAAGTTTAAAGTACTGCCTTTGTGGTGTCCATTTAAATTACATTCTTAAATGAAAAGCTCGCCTCTCGGGTGTACCTTTTCCCTAAAGTCGAACACTGCTCCTTTCGTGCACTTAATCATCTAGAATTATTAGAGACACACCTTCGAAGTGTACATTGCGATGATGATTTGTATGTTTAAGACAGCGCGCCATAACGATGCAATTTTATATGTTTGTTCTTTTTTTTTTTTAATGAAAAAAGCAGCCCAAGAGCAGTGTAGATTTAATTAAAAAATGTTTAAAGACCACCTGCAAGGTGCATATTTAAATTTAAACAATTAGAGAGCGCATCCTGGTTGTGGTTTTTGGCTAGGGGCAGCTGCCGTGACAGAGCAGTTTCCTTGCACATGACAAAAACAAAGCGAAGCAAATAACAAAATCAAAAAACACCCATCAAGATCGCAAAATGTATTGTTTTGTATAATTATTATACATTTTTTATTAGCTCACTTGCTCCCCCTTACCGCCCCCCCCCCCCTAAATCATTAATAATTAGCTAACAACTCCAACAACGCCAAGTATTCGCCCCACTCATTGCGAGGAACCTTATACCTTATATATATTATGCATATGTACACTTACAAATACGCAATATTTATATACATACATACGCCGAGCCGAGAGGATTACTCCTTGTGCTAGTCCTTTTAAAATGTTAACCTACTTAAAGCTAGCCTATAATAAAATGGAAGAAACAACTAAAAACTAATTGTACAAATGCCCACGTATTTATTTTATCTTTATTAATCCCCCCTTAATAAACAATTAGAGAAATTGTATGTGTTTCTTCAGGCTGATTTTGGGTGACCTAGATATTTCTTATAAACGAAAACTTTAAAAAAACCTTGAGAAGTAAGCATATAACGACAAAGAATTAATGCAGTAGAGAAGCTTAGACTTGAAAATATGATAAGATTCGCTTTGAGAAAAAGAAAACAAGTTGAATCAAAGATACTAAACAGAATTGCAAATACTGGTAGATACATTGAAATGATTGGCCATAAGACCTCTTTTGGTCTGTCGCCGAACTAAATATTACTAAAATATTAAATATAACAACTTGTTCCGTGTACTATTCACTGTTTAAATGTCACTGATAAAGTCCCTGCTTTGACATGGACGTGGACTGCTTATCAAGTCTTTTTCGGCTATACAAAATAACAGCTGACTTGTGAGCTCTGGTATAGATAATGAGTATGTATGTATGCATCCTAGCATCCCTTCAGTTTCAATCCCGAAGGATTCCCACTTGCTTTCCATTTTATGTGGCCTTCTAAGAAAACATCGCTCCTATATATCCATCCTTTCTCTCGCCACTAATATCTCAGTATGCTTAGAGCCAATCATTGTCTCCCTTTATTATTTTATTTTCATTTTATAGTCTTTTATCTTCTTGCATTCTTTTCAAAAATAAAAAAATGGTTTGACTTTATTAAAAGGTAAGGTAAGGTTAAATTTTGAAATAAAATGATCACGACATTTTTGGGGCTGCCATAGTTTTCGAGGAAAAAGTGGTAAGTCTTACACGTTCGTTAGTGCGGTGTTGCCATACATTCTGAGAAAAGTTTTAAGATCTACTTAGCTAATTTTAAGCTGTTTTTACCGATTTTTAAACCTAGTGCGGACCTTAAACTGGTGCGGATTTTGGGTAGCTCACAACTAGTTCGCGGTGTTTATATATAAAAACAGGTTGGCATCTTCTCCAACTATCGATAAGGACCGATATGCTGATAACTGAATGACAGTTGACAGCCCTGGTCAACGCTTCTGTTGTTTGTTTGTATGCGTGCGCGGCGTATGTGTGTGGTAGCGTCGATGTCTTGCCTCGAAATCTCATTTTTTTTCGTGCAGTTTTGCTGAATGAAAACGCGATTGGCGAACGAAAAACTGTAAAGCAAGTAGGCTAAATGCTTCGCCACTGGGCGCTAGGCGGTGAACACAACTTAGACGCCATTTTATTCAACTGCTAATACTTCGTTGTGTCGTTTGCTTGACAAATCGTGCGTGTGTTTCTTTTATTTTTTTTTTTTGTGGCACAAAAAAGCGGCAAACTTGCGGCAACCATTATTTGACGCTTGCTTTTTGAGACATGGAGCTGTTTGACATGGTCAAGGCGGCACCGCCGCCGCAGACAATCAGTGCTCCGGAACGCAAGTCGACGCCGTCGCCCATTCCGCCCGATTCGCCGGATGCAATTGGTATGTGCATCAGTTTTTTTGCCCCTAAAATCCTATTGCTAAAATTTGGCGTGCCTCTGCATGTCTCTCCCTCTCTCTATCTCTCTCTTGCCCCTTTATAGATGCCGCCGATGCCGATGGCCTTGAAAGTGTGACCATAAATGACGGTGAAAACGAGGATGAGCGTAAGAAAGACAATAACAAGAGGAAGGCAGGAGCAGGAGCAGGCAAGGAAGATACCGACGACGACGAAGACGATTCTTCGCCCTTTAAAATACCAACCAATAGCCAAATGAATTCTTCCTTGCTCACAGATCAGCAGGAGGCATCATCGTCTTCTAAGATACAAAAGAAGCTAAAGAAATTCAAGCAACTGGATGACGCGGAAAAACAGGAGGAAACTCCATCAACCTCTAATAAATCCGCCACCTTTAAGGTGCCGCAAACACCAGAGGCGTTGGAGGAGAAGGAGGAGCCTAAGCGCACCAAGGCCCACAAGAAGAGCGCCACAGAAGAGCTGGAAGATAATGGCGACTCTGATGGCTCTCAAGATGGCCACCGAAAGTCCATGCCCACCAAAACAAAGGCGCAGCAGAAAATGTTCAGTGATCTGCCCGATCCATCGCCTAACTTCGACCGTGTGTTGGTGGTCCGCATTCGACGTCTCAAGCAGTCAGAGATCGATGCTGCCTCCGCCTCGCTGTTAAAGAGCAAATTTGCCGATCATAACGACTCTCCTGCATCGCGCAAGCGAGGCAGACCGCGCAAGAGCTTGAACGATAAGAAATCCCCGTCGCCGGCAAAGAAACTAAAGACCACACCCACGCCCAAGATCCACATCAAGGTTCCGCTGCAGTCAGGGGGCAAGAAGAGGGGTCTGCAGCAGCAGCTGGCACGCAATCGCACGCCACCACCCAGGTCGTCCATGCTCAAGGCCCCAAAGAGGTCCAACTCGAAGACACTTCCCCCCAAGGCACCCAAGGCCAACCCAGAGCTCGTCGAACGCTATGGAGCACACTTCTTTAGTTGCCTGGTGCGGGTCAAGCGGACGCCGTGGCCGAGCAAAAGCCCGGAACGGAATCCGCGACCATCCGGACTCGGCGGGGTCCATAAGGGCAGGGCCAAGAAGTCCAATCTTTCGGTTTCCTTCAGCGAGGCCGTCGAGATTTTGGGCAGCAATGAAGGGGGCTCGCGGCGCTCCACGTTCGGCACCATCTCATCCAAGTCGCCGAAGCCCACGCGCTTACAGCGTGTAGATGCCACGGGCAACGTTCTGGAGGACATAGCCCTGACATCCAACTTGCTGTTTTCCGGCAACTCCCCCTCCGCCTCCACATCTGGCGCATCCGGTTCGCGGGGCAAGAGCAAGCGTCGCTCCTGCAACGGATCGCCGCGGCTCAAGCGTCCGCACCAAAGAATTCCACTCTCCGGCTTGGCCAGCCTGCGCTTGGACGATGGACCCAAGAGCGACGGCGATGATGATGATGAGGAGTACATAGGTGGGTAAGAGAAGAGAAGAAGAGAAGAAGAGAAGAGTTCGAGTTCGAGTTCAAGAAGTTAGGTTCCAGATTGAAGAAGTTACAGATTAAACATAAAATATTACATACATATTACAAGCAGAACTATGAAATGTGAAGATTTATTTTTATGTATTCCAAGTTCGTTGAAGAAAAAGGAAGTTCATAACACGCCATGACATATTTTCTGTTTAAACAATAAAATTAGTTTTGGGAGCAAGAGCAGTGTATGCATTTATTCAATCACTCATTATTTCATGCATTATTTATTTATGGTACTTTTAATTTTATTATTTAAAGACTAAAGGCAATAAGCCTGTAACTAAACATATGATTTTCATAATTAATCAATGCTCTGGGCGTTCCTTAACGTCAAGCTCCCAGTTTAACATCCGGTGCCGGTCCCTGCCCCAAACATATGTGTTTTTGTGTTCCTAAAATCAAAGCATTCATTTTTATTTGAGCTCCAGGTAACTAGAAAAATTACAAAGGTAATCGCTGGGCTTTTTATTTGTATTATTCTTAAACACCGTGTAATATATAATGCTAAAAGCTCTTAAATATCTTCCACAGTGCCCAACGAGCTGCCGGGCATGCAGAGACCTGGCACGCCTACTCCAAAGAAGAATAAAATATCATTTACCACGACCATCAGCGACGATGAGGACGAGAAGCCGCCCCCGAAAAAGTCCAAGGATGCTCCAAAAAGGGGGCCAAAGCCGAAACCCAAACCGAGCCCGAAAACGTCGGAAAAGTCGGCGCTGAAAGAAAGTATTCTACAAAAGGGAAAGCTACAAGCTAAAACCAATGAGGTTGTAAAGGAGCCACCGAAGAAGGCTGTTGTTGACGACGTTGTTGACGATCAAGTGGGCGAAAAGGAAGTGGAAAAAGTGCCAGAGACAAAAAATAAAGAAGAGGAAGACGGCGGCGAGGAAGCGGAGGACCCAAAGCCAGTTGATATAGCAAAAGATAAGCCACAGGAGGATGTAGGAGAAACAGCGGCGTCGGCGGAAACTGATATAGCCGCTACACAAAATGTTGGCGAAGGTGTTGAGGAAAACGCCAAAGAAAATGCTGAGGAAAATGGTAAAGAAAGTGTTGAGGAAAACGCTAACGAAAATGCTGAGGAAAACTCAAAGGCAAGTGCCGAGCAAAGCGGTGTGGACTTCAATGAATCGCAGGAAATGTCTGCCTTGGAGGTGACCCAAACGGAGCCAGAGGAGGTCAGCCCTGTTCTGGCTGATGATGATAAGAAACAGGAGGAAGCTAAGGAAGTCGAGGAGGACTTTAGGGAGTTGGATACACCGACATCGCAGCCGCTGCCGCCCACGACTGAGGAGAATCAGGACGATGTTCTGGAAATCCAGACATCTCTAGAAGACGTTCGTCAGCTGCACACGCCCTTCTTATCCCAGGAGAGCACGCCGAACAAGCGCGTTCGCCTGGATTCCGGGGACTCCGAGTGCAGCTTCAAGTCCGCCAGCGAGGAAAACAAGGAAGCTATGGGACGAGTTAATGCAGAAGGAGATGAGGCAGCCGGTGAAGTGGATGCAGATGCGGCACCAGGAGGGGACAAATCACCGGGAAGCCTACTTCCCGTGTCCGATATCGATTCCGCCGCAATGCCCGCCGTCTTGATTACGCCGCCCTCGGTTCCTAGGACGGTCAATGGCAGCGACCCGACCAACGGCGAATCAGGCATTACGGCGGCCTGTTACTCGCCCATCGAGGCCATGCCCACGCTGGATGACGAGGTCCTTGAGCAGTTAGTCGGTGAGTTCGAGGAGTTGCCTCCCCAAAACCCTTAAAAAAACTAATAGAATTATTTGTATTTCCCATTCAGAGCCCGACTTTCAGCTGAACTCCAGCCGCCATGCCATCTCCAGGGGAACTCTGGACGACATAATGACAGCCCTAGAATCTTAGGACGCTGTTGACCTACTCATATAGACACAACAGACAACAGACCCTGGCACCCAAGCATTCACACGAAGATGATCCCATCTGGCATGCACTTGGGAAGATACCTTTTTTTTTGTTCTTTATTCTTTATTTCCATTGACGAAGAAACAGTCTTGGTCGTCAGTCGTGTTATGAAAACACCTTTTATTTATAATATATTCTAGTTGTCTTGCAAAACGCATTAGCTTGTAGAGCTAAGGAAGCTCTCAGAACTTGGACAATTTAAGGATCTAGTCGGCTAACTGGACGAAAAACCAACAAAACTCACGCAGGCACCAGCACTCGAATTTACAATTTTGTGTAAATTCCCGTTGTCCTTCAATAAGATAAGCAGTTAAAGCGCAGATACCGAAAAATGTAGAAGTGGTTTATGCGGGAATATATATATATATATATATATATATATATATATCTAAACGGATCGTTATGTTAGTTGTATGCAAAAAGAAGAAGTATACTGTTTTGATTTGTTCACATTTATGTTTTTTTAAACAATTTTTTTTCGAAAGGAAATGAAACCTAATAGAATCCATAGCATCCATGCGTATATATAATATAAATATAAATGTTGTATATTTATATACATTAACGAAACATCTTAACATAGGTGTAAATTTAATGTATCAATGAGCAAAGAGAATACATATATGTAAATGTATAAAAAGAAACAATGCCAAGTGGACAAAATACAAAGTCGAAAGTGTTATTTTGTGGGCGGAAAAATGCACAGACGTAAACGAATTCCTTAAATTTTTGTGTATAGTTTTATGACGTTATTTTATATTAAAAAAATGACTTGTGAGGTGTTTTTGGGACTTCCTGCGATCAGTTAAGTCCCTCGGTCGAAGTGTCAAAGCCAGGACAAATAGATTAATGAGCAGCGAGACCTCTGGCGCAAGTCAATCAAGGATAGAATCACACTTGGATCTAAGAACTCCTGTTTCAGTGAAATCGAAGTATTGTTGATATGGGACTGAATAACAACATATAGCGGCAATATTTGTAGTCATTTTATTTTCATTTCATTTATATTAAATAAATTATATTTTTACCATTGAGGTACAATAATATTTTTAAAAAATACGGCTTTTTCCTTAAACTTTATAAATAAATTATTTCAATGGTATATTTTTGGTATATTTGCAAATACGAAATGGTATTAAAAGCCTATTTCGTAGAGTGGGACGTATAATTAATCGGCTATCGATAATTATGTTTGCGGAACAATTGAACATGCTTTAGATTTTTTATATTGCTTTGGTTAAATCAAGTAAAGAAGTAGTAAAATCAAGTGTGTACTCTATGCTGGAGACCAGGTGACTTGGGAGAGAAGGTTTTATCATTACATTCAGAGTCTGCAGGTTGATGCGCCTGTCTCCAGTGGAAGTTGGAAAAACCTGGAAGTCCAGAACCAAAAGTCAATCGATTTCAGTACTTTCGATTTCCTGTGAACGGTTTTTGAGGCTCCATTTAAAATCTTGAATGTACTTATAATATAATAATATATTATTATATAACTTCAAAATATTAAGCTCGAATTTTATTTTTGAATTTGATTTCCCGCCAATCGAACTTAAACCCAAAAACAGATCTTTCCTTCAAAGAAAACGCAAAATGCAATATTGGCTATTCGGATTTATTGCGATTTTCTTGCCGCCTTTAAATAATAAGAACGTATGTAATTTCTTTTAAATAGATCGAATGCATAGTAATTACATTTTCTTTAGTTCTCCCGCAACGTTGCCAGATAATCGTGCGCAAGAGTGGCCACCCGTCAAGTGGATGTGGAGCGTGAAAGCATGGCCAAAAGCATTGGCAAAAGCATGACAGCAAACCAAACACAACAGTCGCAACTTTGACTTGTTGTTTGACGGTTGTTCCTCCCTCCGGGCTCCTGGGACTGTGTGTCGATATCAGGCGTTTGGCGCGTGTGCGAAATAATTTTGAAAATTGAATCGAAATCGTGGGCCAGAAAATGTTTGAATCGCAGAAGCGAAGAGGGCCCAGTCCCTAGGAAAGGCACGCGAATTCCAAATGAAATAATTAAATTGTAATTATAAGAATAATTAGATAAAATTAGGGGATAAAGGAGTTTGTGGTGAAGCAAACGAGGAAATAGCGAATGAGAAATGCCCATCAAGAAGATGGCCGTGAAGGAGTATGACTCGCAGGACGAGGCCAGCAGCGAGTTGCTGGAGAAGCTCAAGCACCTGGACCGCCGTGTGGATGCCGCCGAGGCGGGGGGCGTGGCCGGCGGACGGAGGAGCACCGCCTGCTGGCAGTCGGTCAAGTGGAAGTCGGCCTTCAATCACATCGGACTGCTCGTCTCGCTGTCCATCTACTGCGGCGTGGGCGGCCTGGTAAAAACGTGTTCTCCACTAGACACCCAACATAGTTAAACAAATATTTAATTATTTCTGCTGTTATTATTTTTTTTTTTCTGTGTTTTCGATCCCCGATCTTTTTTTTTTTTTTTGTGGGATGTGTGGATGCGGCGAACATGCAAAATGTTTTGTGTTTGTGTTTGGGCCAAAAGCCGAAATCGGCGAGCGTTAAAATTGTTGGATGCTAAGAAAAAAAAAATACATGAAAATACAGTGAACGTTGTATTTGTGGGTTTGTATTTTTTTTAAACTTAAAAATAACATTTTTCAAAAAGAATAAACCCATATTAAAGGACTTGCATTTATTAAATATATTTTTTAATATTTTTACACTACAACAGGTCAGATTTGAACTTAAAAATTCGAAATTTAATACTTAAAATTCTTCTTTTAAAGACAGCAATACATGTGATTTTCTGTGAATTTAAATTCAAGAAATTAATTTTCGTTCGTTTACTGTACAGGAATATGAATAAAAACAATAAAAACAACAATCCAAACCCAACACACAAATGTATTGCTGTGAAAATAATAAAAATTAGCCCAAAATTAAGTCATAAAACTATTTTGTACATTTAAGTGCACCGCCTGTGCGTTTTTTTTTTTCCTAATTGCCAATGCACATCCAGACGGAAAATATGGAAGGGTGGCTGGGGCTGGGGAGCATCTGCATCATGTGCAGGAGAAGGAGGTGGAGGAGGAGGAGGAGAAACCGTGTACGACCGTGGAAACGGAAGGAGGGTCCAGGGACTTGGCCGTGCGCGGCTAGACCTTGTCTAAACATTTACAATTTCGCCAATGACGTCGTTGTTTTTGGCCAAAAAAACACAAATTAGGGATAAAAATATATAAAACACCGCACACTGGCCTAGTCGGTATTCCGAAATGATGCCGTCAGTTGTCCTCATGGCTGCAAAATAGCTGCAGTTACTGCTGGAGCAGCTATGTAGTTGGAGGCGGTGCCTCTAATTGATGTGCCCACCATTTGACATATGGTCGGGTTTCGTGCCGGCAAGGTATTTGTTATAAAGTGCCTCTCAATTTCCTTTCGACGGGGAATTGTTGATACAAAAGGCATGGTTGGAGCCTTAGTTGGGTTAGACAAAATGGCCCATCAATGTACTCAAAAAATATATAACTAAATCGGTAATATATTCTCTCTGAATCAGTAGACAAATGCTTGTTAAGATTACAAATTAGCTAATCTTTTATATACTCAAGTCCTTAAAATGCCATCAACTTTTATGTGATGAAAAACTGGGCTTTCGTTTGCTTTCTACAGTTAATAATACCATTAATACCATTAATACCATTAATACTGAATGCAAAATTTGATAAAAATAATAATGTAATAAATAATAATATAACTTAACTTTTATTTTGAATAAAAACATTTAAGTACACAAAAACCTCCTTAAATTTGTGGTCTAGCAAGCTAAAACATTCAAAAGGTTGCATCTACATCACGTTTTGTATTAACAAAAAATATGCCTTTCCAAACGTGAGATTGCCTAATAAATATTACACTTAAACATGTTATTATATACAAATAAACAAATATTAATGCCCCTGTCCAACACATAATTAGCTATTAGATATCAATTATCAGAGCTTTATTTATGCCATTTTGTGAAGAAAAACATAGTTAATTACATATTTTCTTATGTCTTGTGGCTCGGAAAATTAATGACAGAATTAGTCGAGAGAAATATACATAAATTGGATTATAAGAAAGATGGATCTTTGGCATTTATTAGCTTGATGAGGTTATAATGTGCCTACATATTGATGTTTACTTATTTATTTATTTGTTTATTTATTTTTTATAATGTTCCTAATGCTTCAAATTAAATGACTTGGTACTAAGTGCATTACTCTTTCAAGTTTCTCATTTTAATTACCTTTTTAATTAAATTTGTAAAGGAGTACCTTAACCCTTGAATGTCAATCATTTATAAATTATAATTTATGTTAATTTCCATTGACTTGGCAATCGACTTAATTTCCATTGACGCCTTTAAATTCCTGATTATTTCTGGGCTATATCAAAATGGTTTCCCTGAATACCGAATCCCCTTTCCCCCCAAAACATAATACCAGCGCTATCAACACCTCGCTGGCCATTTGCGCAGATTTCTGGCAACAAAAGCCTTGCATTAATCAGGCCACACATTCGCGCATCGATTTGGATGTTCCCAAGAATCCCGTCCCTCCTCCCACACTGCCCCCTCTGGATCTGGCATGGATTTCTGACCCTTCAATCTTTTGGCCACACACACACCACATGTTGGCCAATTATGCGCACTTCTCACTTAAATTTCAATCAAATTCTTTACAGGAGTCTTCACTTCACTTTGGCAACACCAAATCTTTCGTTTATCCATAATTAACATAAGGCCGCAAATTCGTGTTAATTGTTTTTCAAGTTTTCTATATCGTGGTCGATAAATTATGGACTTTTTCCCATATTGTCCGTTTACGTTTCAGGATCAGAAGCGAATAACTCTGAACAAAAATATGCTTATAAAAATTAAGTTTTTTAGACATTGTTTTTCTCCCCTTAATGTTAATTTTCCTGATAGCTATCTGATCGATAAAGGTAAATACCAGATAAACGTAAGCTGTAAAAATTATCTGTAATTTATTTGAACGATAAAGAATAACAGAGAGCTGTTAAGCACCTAATTGTGCTACTAAGCGCAAGCCTAAAAAAATCTTTTGCAAGAATGTTAAAGTATAACAAACCCTGAATTTAATAATGTTTGTGATTTAGTATTTAAAAACTCTTAGGATTTAGTATTTAAAAACTTTTCGAGATAAAATTAAAAATCTTTCGGGATTTCTTTAAGCCTGAAATCAATTATTTTTATACTTGGTTTAGGAAAATCCTAGATTGGCCCGATTCTGACAAAGTTTTGGTTTGAAATTGGGGTATTTATCCCGAATTTGTATACCTTGTAACCTAGAATTTATTTAAGAGGCAGCCGAAGGCAACTCCAACGCCATCAACACTTTATAGTGATTAAATGGCGTAACCTCTTCGTTTTTTATTTAGTACGATTGCTCTAAATCGTTGCCAATTTTTTGGAAGCATAAAACACAAAGTTTTAATTGGATTTGTTGGCGACGAACTCGGCTCCTCCTGAAACCGGCGGCATTTATCTATTTTATGGTTTGTTGACATTGTCTCTTCACGGGAGAGTAAAGTATATTTATTAATTAAGCCATGGCCCCCTGAGAGCGAAAAAGGGGAAAAGCAGCAGCTCAAATTAGAGGCCGTGGCGACACAGCCTCCTCTTCACATATGGCCAGAAAATGGGAAGTGAGTGAGTGGCCATAAATCATTTTTATTAGCATTTTGTACCATACTTGAGGGCGTCATCGATTCACTTTACGCATGTGCGCCCTCTCCTCTTCCTTTCGCTTGTGTGAAAAATTTTACTTTGTCAAAAGTTAGCCAGTGGACACAGTTAAAGGCCAAGTGAATTAAGTTGTTGGCCAGTCTAACGCCCACCAACAAAATAGCCAATTAGACACAGTCAACCCAGCCTAGTTTCCTTCTCCTATATGGTAGGTTTTACACTTGGGACTGACACAATAGTCCTGCAAAGCTATGGAGTGGTTTTTAAGGATGAAATACTCCTGGCCACGTTTTGGCTTGACCTTGACTGTATCGGCTGTAAAGCCCATGTGTGTGGGCGTGGGTGTGCTGGCGCTATCTGATTAACTGACCCATCCAAGCCTGCCCAGACATGATTTTTCATATCGAGGCCAATAGCTACTTGTGTCTGAACGGAATCCAAAAAGCAAAAATACCAAAAAAATAAATAAAGAACCGGAACTAGGCACGGCCCAGTAAACGCTTTTCCGCATTTCCACCGCGGATGTTGGCAACAGGAAGACAATGGGGGAAAATTGGTATAAAGAAAGGCATGTATGTATGTGGGAAACGTTAAAAATCACGTCAGGTTCACATTAGGCAAAATATTTTGACATTTCCTTAAGGCAACGTTTCAATGTCACATCACGATGAGGTATGGGGCCATTGTTTTGGAATAAAATTTCTCAAAAGAATGCAAATTATCAATATATGAATGTTTAGGTATTCAGAATAGATCAAACTTGTATCTTGCATACCGCAAATGTTAGCTTTACAGTCCAGTCTTCAAATAAGATACGTTTCTGTCTGATTAGCCTGCGTTGAGCGATGGGTAGTATGCTGGACTATAAATCAGATGCTCCCATGTACAACTCCGAGTCGTTTAAAATTTTTGTGAGTATCCCTTATACTCTATGTAAATTAGCCTGCGTGGAGCGATGGGTAGAGTTCTAGACTATGAATCAGATGCTCCCGTGTTCAACTCCGAGTTGGAACAATTGTGTTTCAAGATGTTATGACTCGGAGTTGAACATGGGGAGCATCTGATTCAAACTACCCAACGCTCCACGCAGTCTAATTTATGCATACATCCATTTAATTTAAAGATATTAAGTTACAGAAGCAATGTAAAAAAAAAAATAAATAGAAGAATTGATATGTAAAATAAATCAGAGCTGGTACACACAAAAAAAAAAAAAAAAACATGTTATATCAACTATTTTATTGTTAAAACTGGGCTAACGTAAGAAAAGTACTCAACTTACCCCTAATAGTAAAGATAGTAGGATAGTAGATGACACAGTTGTATTACTAATTAATAGTAGAAAAAAAAATATAGTGACCATAAAAAATGTCGCATTTACTAGAAGAATATTAGTTTATCCATGTATAGATTCAACAATGCCCTATTAGTATTAGTATTAAATTTTTAAATTCCTAACAATATTTAAATACGTTTTTTTTAAGTTAAACAAATCCTTGTGAAAGATAATTTTTCATTATCTGTATTTATAGGGTTACAATTTGTTATTTAATCATATAAGCAGTAAAAAAATCATATTAAATAGATACTCACATTTAGAAACCAACTCCATCGTCCTAGAATCGAACCGGGGTCTCAGAACTCATACTCCGAGAGTCTAGTACTCAAATACGTGATTGGGCAGCTTGTCCAATTTTACTCAAACTCCAGATTTAGCCATTTCATTCTACAGATCGCGATTGGCTCAGAGAATAGAGCGTACGTTTAAGAAACAATAAGTTTAGGGGTTCAAATCACATTGTCGGTGCTAGTTTTTTATTTTTTAATTTCTCTTTTATATATTTTTTTTGTGATTTTACAAAAGCAGCATTGTTAATATTTTATAAAAACTCTACTAGAATTTTCGCCAGCAAAGCAACAAAAAATACATTAAAACATACAACTATTTTAATAGTATTTTTACTATTATCTCCGTCAAAAGAAACACAACAAGTGGTTTTATTACAGTTTATAATAGTAATATTACATGCTATGATAGGACTAGTACTATTTTAATAGTACTCTTTGAAAAACAACAAAATACATAAGAAAAAAATAGAAATAGTATTTATTACTACTTTGCATAGTATACATACATATAACATTCTTTTTTGGTGTGTACACACTTGGACAGAAAACCAACAACAAAATAGATGCTAAAATTGTTCATAGTATTCTAACTATTTTTCTAGCTTGATTTTTCATAGTTTTTTTGTGTGTACTCAGTTGCATTTAAATTGAAAACGATTCGTACTTAAATTAAGTACAGTTTTTAGTATAAAAGTTCTTAAAAAATCTTCTTAATTTTAATATATATATATTTTTTTTTTTTTAATTTTGTGAAATCATGGGTATCAAACTATCCTTTTCCTGGGAATTCAATTCCCCATGGGTTTGTTAGTACCCTTTTCATGGGTATGCTTATCACTGACTCCCCGAAGTTACTGCACCATGCTTTGGGTACCGGGTATCTCACAGTCGGGCTCTCTAGAGTCTAGACTATAGATATCTTACCAGTTTTAATGGGGGCTTAAAGTGGTCACCTTAGTAAACTGTCGCCAATTTCATAGAGTGATTGTAAATGTCCAACCTCAACCACAAGTGCTAAAAGTTGAGACAATCGACGAACTCACTTCCATATTAGATTGCTACTCCCCCACGCCTCGGGCTATGCAACACTTTGGCTCTGTTTCATTAACAGTTTCGCATTTTGCTCTCTTTTTTTGCCCCAATTCCAATCATGTACCCTCGTCCCTCGTTCTCACCCCCATAAATACCCAAGATAAGCGAAAAATTCGGACAAATTGCTGGAACAATGCGAAGTCAAGCGAAGAGATCCATTTAATCTGAGAAATCGCATCGAGACACAACTTTTGGCCAAAGTGTTCAAGTGTATTAGCGGATATTCTGTGGGGTCATCAAGGCAGCCACGTACGACGCATACAAATCGAGGGTCTTGGACTCTAGAGGGGGAAAGAGCTCAATTTTGGGACATAGGATATAGAAAAAAGGGTCAGAGAGATCAGATGGATGGCAAGTCATAAAATCGGCCGCAGTCTTGATTGAAAGTGGACACTTTTGGGAAACACCCAAGAACGACCTCCTCTTGCCTGGTTTTATTTTACATATGTCGCCGAGGAGGCCAGAGGCAATATACAAATTATTTCTGGTCATTTCGATATATTTCCCTTGGCCGGCGGCCAAGAAAATAAATACACCAATCGCCTCTCAAGTGGGTGGGCAAGTGAAAGTGGCAAGAAATTATTAACAAATTGTGTGCGGACAGGCAGGTGACAGGAGTCAGACAGATTTATGCGAAATGAATTTATATCCTCTTCCCCCATTCGAAATTCTTGGGTCTCGTGTCGCCGTAAGTGTAAATAAAAATACAAACTTACTCATTCGGGGGAAGCTCTTCTGCTTTGCTCTATATATTAACCCAGTATATATAACATATATGCTTTCATTCCGCCGATTCGGGTCGCAGTTAACCCAAATGGGCCAGCCATTTGCTGAGAGCCTCAATCAATCAATCGTTAATGTCCCAGCCAGTTGGTTTATTCCACTTATCAGTTTTTACTTTTAATTGTTTGTTTACATGATGGATTTTATATTTTTTTTTTTATATTTGTTCTCGTCATGCCAATAAATCTGCGGAGCTTGTTGGAAATTTATGAACTTCAAAAGTGCGAGAAACTGAGGGTCAGGGATTTAACAATAATGTTTTATGTGAGACTTTTGATAGAGAACATCATTAGGAACATGATTTTAGCGATTTGGGTTTTTTGGTAAATTATTTTTGGCTACAAAATTGTATATATTATATATAGATTATAATGCTATAAAATATAGTACAAGATGGTACAGAATATGTATAATTTAAGGGTCAAGACACGGCCTTTGTTTAAGCAAATGCCTTGCAATTTCTTTGCTTTTGCATTCTGGCTGACTTTATTTATGGTTTCTGTATTTATTTACAATTTAAATGTTTTTTTTTTTTTTTTGTTTCACAGATTTTTTGGGGCTTCAGCAGAGGTTCCTCTCCTTGACATTAACAACAATTGTAATTATTTACAGGGCCGCAAAAAGAGATAGCCATTTCTCCCTCCTTTTTAAATGCGATCACTGCTCTTTTCATTTTTTGTTTGCTTTTTTACGCGTCTTTCTCACGTCGTTTTGTTTTGTTTTTTTTCTCTTCTTGGTTCCAAGCGGTTCCAGGCGGCGTATGAGTAATATGCGTATTCGTGATTTTTTATAGTTTTTCCTTTTTATGCTACATATAAGTCTTAATATTTCACGTTCGTTCGTTCTATCTTTAACCGTGAAGCAAATAAATTTGAAGAATTCTTTGTTTGCATTGGGCGCTCAGGCTATGGCAAAATAAATTGAAAATCATTTGTAAACTATTTGCGGAATAGCAGTATAATTATGATGATGATTGTTGTTGTTGATGTTGCCGCTGCTGTTGCTGTTGTTATGTGCCTGCCAAAACATACAAATATCGCTGGCATTAATAATTTCAACAATTTGTTATCAAATTAAAATAATAAACTATCGTTTTCCGCGCGCTGCTGCTTGCTGTTTGGTTTGATTTATTTATTGGCCCAGCAACAAAATGTTCTTTCTGTTATTACAAATTATTGTGGTGGCCAGAACGGTGGCAGTCTGAAATTTAAATTGGCAACAAAACAAGCCTGGAAAGCAAACAAACTAATTTACGAATTTACGCGGAGTTGCCATGTCAAGGTTGTATCTGCAATTGTTATTTCAAAAGTTGTTACTTTGCCTTTGCCCTTCTCCTCTCTAGGAAGTTGCTCATAACAAAGCGTTCGACGTCGAATTAGCATAATTGTAGAGAGCTCACGAAGTGTTTCTAAGGTGAGAAAAAAAATGGATAAATGGAAATTTTCATGTGATTTTTTCTTTTACTGAAATACATTGACATGTTAGAATTGCAGTTGTGTGAAATATGTAACTTTTTCTTTTATATTTCATAGCATTTAAATGCTAAATAAGGCTGGATTAAGCTTTAAAATTACAATTTGTCAACTCTGGTGAAATGCAAGCATTGTGCGTATACTGTACGTATGCCGGCAGAGGCTGGGCAGGGAAACTTGATGACTCGCGAGTCAATAAAAAAAAATTGATATAATTATATTGTACTTATATTGCTTATAAATTAAGTAGAAACTAAAAAAAGAAAAAAATTAAGTGTTTTTTCATGGATTTGAATTTATTTTAATAAAGAAAGATCAATTTTAATTTTCAACTTTTTGTTATTTAAGTCCAAAAATGCATTAAGATTTCTAGCAAGACTGATATTAATCTTCTTTTTTTATTAAATATTTATTTTCAAAATTTTTAACAGCTTTTTTATATTTTTTCAAGTAATTTTTATTATTTTTTTACTACCAATACTACTATTTTTATTACCAATATTTCACTTTTAACTGGCACAGTACAATAATAACAACAATAATCATAGTTATTTATTAAGAAAATAATATCTTGGAGCAATATTCTCATCTCGAAAACCAGTATTCCCGAACTTACGCTACAAAACACTTTCACTTTCGCCAAACTAAACCGCAGCAATTACCAAAAAGCGAAGACTGTCGAAGGAAAGTAAAAAGGAGTCAAAACAGGAGAAAACAAAAGCAAAAACAAAAATAAACTAGAACTCGGTCAGCTTTTTGGCCCATTCTGGCGCCTTGCGTGCACTAAGCCAAAAAATCAAGAGTCCATGTCATTAAAGTTACTTTTTTGTACAGGCTTTGGTTCAAGTAACTAAAGCGATGTGATGTTTTGAAAAACTTACAAATTTTATTGATTTTATAATATCAGTTTACTCGGAAATGGAGAAAAACTGAAGGTTTTTTTAAAAACTCAAGTGAAATGTATGAAACACTAAAAATAATGTAGTTTAATGTTTGCTTTTTAGAAAGAAAAGTTTTATAACTTTTAGCATACATTTTTTTTTATAAAGAAATAAATAGATAGAGCCCTGTAGTTGTTCTTCTTCTGATTCGGTTTGTTTATTTTCGTAATTCCATTTACTTCGTATTAACTCTTTAAGCGCCTATGTAAAGAGGACATTGAACCCTTAACTGCTTCTATAAAAACATCTGATATTTTGCAGGTTTCTCAATATTCCCTGACATGCCAAAGTTGCGTGCAAAAGTTGAAAGTTTAACTTGTCAAAATAGCTTTGATTGATGATGGTTTGCTGCTGTGTTTGCTGAGTGCGTAAAATGCACATATTGCGCATACGCAGCGTGTAACGAAAGGATTTTGCCCTCGCTTGACTTTGCATATTTCTTGCACGAATTTTTGCAAGAAGAAAGAGCGACAAGCAGCGGTAAAGAATAAGTCATTGTTTATATAAATAAGTCGAAAGCTGTCTTAGGAACGATTGAAAAATTAAGAAAAAAATAATGTGTAATATTTACATAACTTTTTGGCCTTTTAAAATCTTCCTAAATCTACAAAAAAAAATAGACTTGAACAATCTTACGTTTTTCCCAAAAGCTTAAACCTCTTATTAGGTACATATTGTGTTTCATATTTAGCACTTTTAATGAGCTTATGAGCTCTTAAAATGGCAAACAAAATCTGGTATTTATAATGCCCATTTCTAGATATCCGCAAGACAAAGCTAAGCCAATCTGAATTGATTTAACCATCTGGTGCGCTTTACTTTGTCCCCTGCCTCTGGCAAAGCTATCAATTTCATGGTTGGACCGACACTTCTCCAGAAATTATGCCATCGCTCGCTTGCAAATTGAAAAAATCAAATAAAATCAAGCAAAAACACACAACTCACGATGGGGCCAAGAACTGCCATCTCATTTACCAACAAATCCATCCGGCAGCTGGCCACAATACAGTGTCAATCAAAAGTTAACACCTTACCCTCCTCCTCCGGCGCATGGAAGGCTGCCAAAAGTTTGGTGCTTGGGGATGATTTGTTTCAGTAACTGTTTACCTCATAATAAAATAATTGAATAACGAACTATTATGTTGTATAAAGGAAAGGGGTTCCATGTCCTGCCAAATATGAATATAAGAAAATAATAATATATCTAAATATATCTTTAAATATATTATTTAATCTGTTACACCCTTGAGATCTCACTCAGAGACTACCTTTATAATGAAATTCAAATACAAGTTTTCCGCTTGCGTGTACTTCCCCGATTTAGGCTTGCGAAATCTCTTTTGTGCCAGGCGTGACCCATAATTTATTCATGATTCCATTATGTGGCAATCCAAATTTTAAACATTGCAGGCTTATGTACGGACTCAACTACTACTTTCATGTTTTCTAAGAATCTTTCAATTTCGGCACGCAAAGTTAATAGGGAGGAGAGGAGTTGAAAACAAATAAAAATAAAATTACTAAATAAACAAATAATATAAAATAAAGAAATAATATTAAATAAAGAAATAATATAAAATAAATAAATAATAATAAAATATATAAAACAAGTATGCAAAGTATTCAATTTGAATATCTGTGATGGTATATTAAAATTTATCGGTTTTGGCCAAACTATCGCTTGACCTCGTGAGCTCCCGCACATATCGCCCAGCCTCCCATCGCTAGGGAGATGCCATGCGGCACGCAATCTTAAGACCCTCTTCGACGGGCGTAATCTTTTTTCTTTCCGCCTTCGGAAATGCCATGTTTGGCTCACACACATCAAATACAACCAACCCGCCACACACACACACGAATCAAACGCGAAAAGAACGAACAACCCAGTCGGACCTGGTCGCTTCCAGCAAGCACAGTTCTATGCGTTCTTTGACAGTAAAGAATGCATTCTCAATACGTGCAGTCTTCCTTTCAGATTAATATGGGGTGAAACAAGGAAACCACTGTTCTTTTTTTTGTATGATGCAACAGTTCTTTCGCAACATATAAATAACGTATATTACACTTCGGCAATCTTCGGGTTTCGCTTCCAACTTTAGTTTCTAAAATATGCGATATATAACCCATCTGCAGCACACATCAATAACGGTTCTGTAGCAATGTATCTTTCATGCAAAATACCGCTTCAAAATAACCCATTGAAAACAGTTATATAACTGTTATGAAGGAAGGCTTAAAGAACCCATCTGTAGCATACACAAGGAACCGTTCGATGATAATGTATTAATAACCATTAAAACAACAATAAAAATGTATTTAAAAACGTGTATTTTCTTGCATTGACATGTGTATATAATATATGTAGGTTAATAAA